>JAODAL010006925.1:0-129456 GCA_025379985.1 Phyllomedusa bahiana
GCAGTATTACATTAAGTGCAAGGCTCAATGAACAAATTTTTTTAGTGCACCAAAGAAAAAAAAACACGTATCTGTAATGTTTTTGGGATAATAAAAGGTATTTTTTGGCACCTATCAATTCACTTGTGGTAACTACCAATTGCTGGATTCAAATTTAACTGCAAGGTGGCTCTATCAACAAATCTGGACTGGGCAAAAGTGCAAAAAACACGTATCTGTAATGTATTCGGATAATAAAAGGTATTTTTTTGGCACCTATCAATTCACCTGTGGTAACTACACAATTGCTGGATTCAAATTTAACTGCAAGGTGGCTCTATCAACAAATCTGGACTGGGCAAAAGTGAAAAAAAACACGTATCTGTAATGTATTCGGATAATAAAAGGTATTTTTTTGGCAACTATCAATTCACCTGTGGTGACTAAAAAATTGCAGTATTCACATTTAAGTGCAATGTGCCTCAATGAACAAAGTTGTAGTGCACCAAAGTCAAAAAACACGTATCTGTAATGTATTCGGATAATAAAAGGTATTTTTTGGCACCTATCAATTCACCTGTGGTAACTACACAATTGCTGGATTCAAATTTAACTGCAAGGTGGCTCTATCAACAAATCTGGACTGGGCAAAAGTCTAAAAAACACGTATCTGTAATGTATATACACATCCATACACAGTATATACACATCCATACACAGTATATACATATCTATACACAGTATATACAAACACATAAACAGAATACACATATCCATACACAGTATATACACAGTATATATACACACATCCGTACACAGTATATACACACTGTATATACACACATACACAGTATATACACATCCATACACCATATATTGTGAGCTTGCACAGCTCTGGGATCACAGCATAAGTCCTTTAGGCATGAGACAGAGGCAGATATTAGGTACAAACGGTTCCTTGGTCCGTGGGTTTATTGTACAAGCAAAACAAAACGGATGGCAATACATGCACAGTGAAGAAAATAAGCACAAACCAAACTCCTGCTCGTCTGAGCACTCACTATACAGAGGTATAGTTCCCTCACTAGCACCTTTTGTGAATGGGTAGCATACACTGGCTTCCTCCAGTGTATATGTCTCCAGCCTGAATGGTAGACTGAAGATACAGCCGACGCCCAGTCAGCCTACCTCCTGACTTTATATACAGCAGGTAAATCCTGGAGTGAACCATAGGGAGTAAGCACCCACCCTGGTCTATGCTTACTCCCAATGAAAGGCTGACCCAGGAATGGCTGGAAGTTATACTAACATACAAATTAAATGTCTGTACTGCCGACACCTATCTAATACTGGCCTTTTACTCCACCAAGGCTCCTTACCTTGGTGGCATGTGTCTTGCTTTCTCCAAACATATGCCCAGAATCTGGCTGGGATATATATGCCATTGCAGACTTTTCCAGCTGCAGCCTTACAATATTCACACACCCATCCACAGTATATACACACATCCATACAAAGTTTATACACACATCCATACAAAGTTTATACATACATAGTATATACACACATCCATACACAGTATATACACACATCCATACACAGTATATACACACACATACACAGTATATACACACATCCATACACAGTATATACACACCTATACACAGTATATACACACACCCATACACAGTATACACACATACACAAATACACAGTATATACACACATCCATACACAGTATATATACACACATACAGTATATACACATCCATACACAGTACATACACACATCCATACACAGTACACACACAACCAAAAACAGTATATACACATCCATACACAGTATATACACAGTACATTTACACACATTCATACATAGTATATACGCATACTATACGAAAACAAACAGGCCTCCTGCTGCTTCTGTACTTCCGATTCCTCCTGGGCCCCCATCTTCCCATATAACCAGGTACCCCTCTCTCTACTCTTACAGGGCCTTGCCTCGCAGGCAGCCAGTGATGCTGCCGGTGTATTAATCCTGTGGAGCCTCTGCAGTGTATAAGTAGCAACGTGGCTGCCTGTGCGTGTCAGCACTGATGCTTATAGTGCTTCCACAAAGCACAGTTTGGGTGCAGTTTTAACTGTGTTCCAATCAAGCTGCCTTTATCACCAGCAGTTATCTAAACTATATGGAAAGTAAGTAATCAATTGGTGTGTTTGTAATCCATAAGACTTCACACACAGTAATTAATTACTTACTTGAAACATCTTTCTGAACAATTTAAACACCTGAAAGAAGCTTGCTGGTAATAAAGGCAGTTTAATTGGAGCACAGTTAAAACTGTACCAAAACTGCGCCGTGTGAAAGCACCCTTAGGTTATGTTCACACTTACTTTAGGGTCCATTTAGCCGTGTATTTCACAGCGTACTGTGCTTAATACGCGGGGAGATGCGCCCCATAATTACAGTAATCCTTAGCTCTCATAGAGAACTATGGATTATGCCTCCTCTCCCCGCTCGTACAGTACGATCATATTGTACACTCGGGGAGATAAGTGACATGTCAATTATTTATGAATGAATGTCTATGGGGTCGGCGGTCTGCCGGCCCCCCCGTACCGTGGGTGTACATGCGTATTAGCACGAGCTCCCAAAACACACAAACTACATCCTGTCAACATACCGTTAGTGCTTGGTAAATAGAACACACCTTGGGCCTGTTTTTTTTACCAAACATCTGAAACAAGGGGGGACAGCAGTGGGCCCCCCTTGTCTCACATCTCCGGCTGGGCCTTGTACAGCTGGACCACCTGGACTGCCCTAACAGCGGCCCTGCCTGAGTCTCTTACCCATTTAAAACCTCTGGCCTTCTTCACAAGGAAGCTCTCCTCCTCAGAATACAATTATGCTGATGGAAATTGTGAACTCCTGGCCATAAAATTAGCGTTCGTGGAATGGAGAAACTTCCTTGAGGGAGCCTAACACTGTATCATTGTGATCACTGACCATAAGAACCTGTTATACTGTACTTATAGAGCCAAGCAATTTAACCCAGGCAGGCTTGTTGGACACTGTTCTTTCCTCGCTTCAATTTCATCATTACCTATCGTCCGGGCACCAAAAATGTGAAAGTTGACACAGTCTCATAGTTTTTGTACCAGCAATGCTCCCGAGGCTGTTCCTGAGAAATGTTGTCACCCGGGGTTGTGATTGCAGCCATTGTTCATGATCTTGCTACCTCTATTGCCAATTCTCAAGATCTTGCACCTAGTAACACTCCTGCATATAGATTGTTTGTGCCCCCAACCTCCGCCTCCGGGTGCTTGAGGAGATTCACTGCTCTGTATTATCAGGACCTCCCAGTATTGCTGGTACTAAATATCAGTTGGAAAGGTCTTACTGGTTGCCTTTGTGGTCTCAGTATGCTCATGAATTTGTGTTGGTCTGTGAGGTATGTGCCAGAACGAAGTTGCCTGAAGGTCTTCTCTATCGACTTAGTCATCCCAAACAACCATGGACCCAGCTTTCCATGGACTTCATAACTCAGGTCTCAAGGTAAAGCTGTGATCTGGGTAAATGTTGATAGATTCTCCAAAATGTGCCGTCTTGTGCCTACCAAAAAGTTATTGTGCTAAGGTTCTGGCTTCTCTGTTTATTAATCATGTGCTTAAACTTCATGGCATTCCTGAGAACACTGGGCAACATGCATGAAATTTGATGTGTGAACGCCAAATTTCATGCGCATAATAAAGGTGTATGACACTTCTGGCTCAGGTAAACCACTTTCAAATTGGTTTACCTGTTGCAGCAGTAATGCTCCTAGAAATGCCGTAAATCTATAGCTTTGTACTGTTCTAGTGAGCCCCACCTCCTGCACACTCCTTGAGATCAGGCACATTACAAAGGCTGTAATGCACTCGGGAGTGGCGTGCGGGACATTTAAACATGTATGAACGCAGCTGTGGCCTGATATTGGGCTGAAAAGACGGCAGATATCTGGCGTAGCCCCATTTATACTTGCCGCCCATTGTGTCTGATCGAGGGGTCCAATTTGTATCTAGGTTTTGAAAGGAATTCAGTGTGGGGTTGGGCATCTCTCCAGAGACTAATGGACAGACAGAAAGAACAACTCAAACTCTGGAACAGTTCTTAAAATGTTATGTTTCTGACAAATAAGAGAAATGGAGGCAGCTTTTCCTAGTAGTAGAATTTGTGATTAACAACAGAAAGAATTCATCCACTAAAATGTCGCCTTTCTTCTTCTGCAGCTACACCTTTAACCTTTGTTTCTCATCTTGTTGCATCCTAAAGTCCATCAATCCCACCAAACTTACATACAAACGACTGTGCCCGGTCTGGGTCCAGGCTCTTCAGAACCTGGTCAAAGGTCAAGACAACCAAATGCGTTTTGCCAACAAAAGATGTTCTGTAGGCCCTGATTATGTTGTGGGGGATCAGGTTTGGTTATCTACAAAGAACCTGTGCCTCAAGGATCCTTCAGGACATGTGCTCTTGCGATATTCTTTTGTAGCTTGACCTGGCATTTCATATTGGATTACATTGCATGGATTGCTGATTTCTTCGTCTGTTTTATTAACCTATGTTTTTGCCTGCTATGTTTGCCATCTCCGATTTTACCTGTATCCTCCTGACTATTCCTTTCTGTTTTTGTGTCTTGTCTTGTTCTGTGTTCCACTTGCCTTATGAAGGGAACGTCGACCAATTGTAACCAACCGCCTAGGATCAGGTTGGCAATTAGGCATGGTCAGTTTTAGCGGGGCCAAGCGCTTGGGCTCACTATTTGTCTTTCCCTGCCTTTCTATCTAGATCCCAGGGTACCTTACTGTATCACTAAGCTGAAATGCAAATAACATAGTTGTATCTCACAAAAGTGAGTACACCCCTCACATTTTTGTAAATATTGTATTATATCTTTTCATGATAGGACACTTAGATAAAATGTAAAGTAGTCAGTGTGCATTTTATATGACAATGTAAATTTCGTGTGCCCTTAAAATAACACATATCCATCAATGTCTAAACTACTGGCAACAAAAGTGAGTACACCCCTAAATAAAAATGGTTAAATTGTGCCCAATTTGGCAGTTCCCCTTCACGGTGTCATGTGACTTGTTAGTGTTACAAGGTCTTGGGTGAATGGGGAGCAGGTGTATTAAATTTGATGTTACGCTCTCAAACTCTCTCATACTGGTCACTGGAAGTTCAACATGGCACCTCATGACAAAGAACTGTCTGAGGATCTGAAACAAAAAACTTTACGCCCAAGACAGTTAAGACAGTGCTGGAAAATAATGATGGACACACAAAATATTGACACTTTGGGCACAATTTGTTGATTTCACTTAGGGGTGTACTCCTTTCGTTGCCACATTTACACTGTTATACAAGCTGCACACTGACTACTTTACATTGTATCAAAGTGCCATATCTACAGTGTTGTACCATGAAAAGATATATTAAAATATTTACAAAAATGTGAGGTGTGTACTCACTTTTGTAATATACTGTACATAGTGTGGCTGTTGAAAGTGTGGCTGTTGAAAGGAAGATTTTCAACACAGAGTGGTGGCAAACAATTTACCCCGAAAGAAAAATTATAGACACATAGGGCGACATGTATATATGGGGTGGCATCAGTATTCTGGTGTCCTTTCAGCCCTAAAACTGGCACAGCTCTGTTCTCTCGATGTATAAGCAGGCGCACTCCAAAATTAGGCACATTATGAGGCATCCGTGGCACTTTGCAAAGCGCCTGGGATCAGGGGGCATTCTGGAGGCGTGTTGCACCACAACTGTATGATTATACACATGTATGACAGTAGGATGGCAAAACTTGGTGCATTACTGCTGAAACAGGTAGACCAAGTTAAAAGTGGTTTACCTGAGTTTGAGCTGTCGTTTTGGGGCTAGAAAGTGCTAAATCTACGACCCGCAGTAGAACAGTTTCACAAATTCAGGCGCATTCTACACTACTAATGTGCGCAATAAAATTGACGTCGGGGTGCCAAAATATATACATGTCACCCATAGACTCACTTGTTTTATTTGAAATTCAATTGAGCAGTATTTTAAGTACAGTACTTGTTGAACTTGGTCCTCACTACATTTGTATTGTTTATGCCTTTACCTTTGCACCATGCTTTTTGAATCACATGAATTATATTACTATTCTTGTACTGGCCTTGAGTTATAGCCTACAGTATGTTATTGTCTAGAGCTGCATTCACAACTTTGCAGAGCTAAACTCTCATGGCCTTCCCTGCTTCCCATAGTTTACGGTGATGAATTGCATTTTAGAATGGCCCTGTACTTATTTGTCTGAATGTTAAAGGGGTTGTCTCACTACAATTATTGCTTATTATGTTAACGATCTTGCAAAAACAAGTCACTTTGCAATATATGTCCATTAACAATGTCCTACCTATTCTGAGATATTCCCTCTTGTATGGGCTGCATCAGCTCCTCAGGTCACTATAGCTACAGACCTGACTTCTACTGCAGCCTAGTGGAAGCCAGTAAACACGACCCTGAATACACAGTGAAAACAAGAAAACAGGACTGAGGTAAGATGAATCAATGTAGTGAGACAACTCCATTAAGTTTATTTTCATCAATACAATTTTCATAATCAACAACAAAAGTTACAATTTCAGCTTTGGACTTAAAGAGGACCTCACACCACCACATACCTATGTGGGAAAGCACCAACCCTGAGATTACAAGACTTTTCTCAAATACATGTCATTTACAAATCAAACGATTTCTTTTAGTATTACAGGGACAAAGGTTTTACTTTGATTTTGAGAGAGAGGTCACAATGTGGTGAGATTTCTTCTCTGGGAGATACCAGAGGCAGAGGCAGCAAGATCTACACAGCATCCATATGGTAATCTGGTGCACAGATGTGGACAAGATTCATGTGATTCATTGCTTCATAGAATATAGTGAGAGGATTGATTCACCTGTTTTTCTTTTTTCATACATCCAAATGGGCATTGAATCAGTCAAACACAAATTGTGTATTATGCAGTTCAGATGAAGAAGGAGAAAACAACTGCTTGTAAAAGGTTAATCTGCTAGAGGAGTAAATAGGTGCTTGTCCAGGATAAATCTGAGATTCTAACTTTACTTACACTGCAGCCACAGTACACTATAACCAGGGTTACCTGTTGTTGCTGCTTCCAGCCTCCCCCGCCATGACATATAACAGTGGTACCATTGACCTACTGCATAATGTACTGGGAATCTCCCAACAAATTCTTTGTGGGGGGGAATGTAAAAATGGAGAATAAGTATTTAGTCACCTACAAACGAGCAAGATTTCTGGCTCTCACAGACCTGTAACTTCTTCTTTAAGAGGCTCATCTGTCCTCTACTCATTACCTGTAGTAATAGCACTTGCTTAAACTTGTTATCAGTATGAAAGACACCTGTCCACAACCTCAAACAGGCACACTTCAAACTCCACTATGGTGAAGATCAAAGAGCTGTCAAAGGACACCAGAAATGAAATTGTAGCCCTGCGCCAGGCTGGGAAGACTGAATCTGCAATAGGCAAGCAGCTTGGTGTGAAGAAATCAACTGTGGGAGCAATAACTAGAAAATGGAAGACAAACAAGACCATTGATAATCTCCCTCGATCTGGGGCTCCACACAAGATCTCACCCCGTGGGGTCAAAATGATCATGAAAAAAGTGAGCAAAAATCCCAGAACCACACGGGGGGACCTAGTGAATGATCTGCAGAGATCTGGGACCAACTTAACAAAAGCTACCATCAGTAACACACTATGCCACCAGGGACTCAGATCCTGCAGTGCCAGACGTGTCCCTCTGCTTAAGCCAGTACATGTGCGGGCACATCTGATCTTTACTAGAGAGCATTTGGATGATCCAAAACAGTATTGGGAAAATGTCACTTGGGCAGATGAAACCAAAGTAGAAGTTTGGTAGAAACACAACTTGTCATGTTTGGAGGAGAGAGAATGCTGAGTTGCATCCAAAGAACACCACACGTACTGTGAAGCATGGGGGTGGCAACATCATGCTCTGGGGCTGCTTCTCTGCAAAGTGACCAGGACAACTGATCTGTCTACATGAAAGAATGAATGGGGCCCTGTATCGTGAGATTTTGAGTGCAAACCTCCTTCCATCAGCAAGGGCATTGAAGATGAAATGTGGCTGGGTCTTTCAGCATGAAAATGATCCCAAGCACACTACACTAAATGGCAAAACAATCGGAGTGGTCTTCAATTGAAGAACCATTTAGTGGTCCTGTGAGGGGCCATAGCAGTCTTCAGATTTTTCCTACCCCAACTGTTCACATCTACCCAGAAAGTGAATATGTTTTTCTAATTTATAATTGCAGGGAGGGGTAAGTGGTTTTGTTTTTCTAATAAAAAAGGCAAACTACGATATAAAGAGCTCTTTATGTGTCTAAAACAGTTTTATCTTTAAGTGAAAGGGAACATGGTAACAAAACATGGTCGTCCATGAAAGGTTCTTTTTGATGTGGTCATTCCATTTGTACTGCATGCAAATACATTGTAAACACAGATACTTTTACATGTTACCAAAAAAAAAGTGAAACAATATATCAATTGCAACACAATTTTTTTTTTATTTATTTAATTTCATGTACAGCATGCTAAATACAATATATAGGGTGTAAACCACTAGACCACTTAAAGGGGTTGTCTCAGTACATTGATTCATCTTACCTCAGTCCTGTTTTCTCAGTTTAATTTTTGAATTCAGGGGCGGTTTACTGGTTTCTATCGGCCTGCAGTGATAAGCTGCTGAGGACACCAGGTCTGTTACTATAACGACCAGTGCCTGCAGCCAATCAGGCAAGATTGAACAGGTCTGTAGCTATGGTGATCTGAGGAGATGATGCAGCAGATACAAGAGGAGATATCTAGGAATAGGTAGGGCACTGTTAGTGGACTCACATTGCAAAGTGACTTGTTTTTGCAAGATCTTTAACATAAAAAGCAATCCTTGTAGTGAGACAACCCCTTTAAGATAAGAATTAGGCGACATCTTTCAGATGCATGTAACTCTATTTAGCATAATTGAAAAGTACTCACAACGAGATCAGCTCTCCATGCAGTCTCATTCAAATGTTCTGCTATATCAGCAGTGTCCAAACATTTTTACGAAGTGCACCAGGGTGATGTCTCTACATTCCACTTCATGGATATTGAAAGGGTAATGAAATATAACAGAGGAGGTGATTTACGTATAAAAAATAAATTTGAGATGTGATGCGAGATGGATTTTTATTTCGGCGACAAGACATCCCTTGGTTTAAATATAAAACAATATTTGTTGTATCACTATTAACCTATATTCTTTAGTGTCATAATTATCTTCTTAATAATGCCTAGTCTTATAGTCTACAGTTTGGGCCACTAATTGTTGTATAAACATTTCTGTGTTAACTGTTTGCTTTCATTATTAAGTATTGTTTAGTTTTTGGTATTATATGGCCTCTATGTACTGTTAACCTCCTAATCGCTGAGACAGAGTACAAACAGCAGGTTTAATTACAACTGGTGATATTGATTACCCGCTGATTATATATAAATAGAGCAGGGCGCTGGGGATTTAAATTTACTCAAAAAGGTTCCTTACCAAAATGCATCAGTTGGTCAATGTGTGCCTGGACATTCCTGTATGTTTTTTTGATTTTTAAAATGTAGAAATAAATGAAATTTTTTTTACATTCAACACAGTTTGCATACTTGAAATAAATGCTGGACACTATGATTTTTTGGATTTCATGTTTCCATCAGTTTGAAATTTCTGATGACCTAATCAGCATTCCCAGAGAAGTGCGGCTTAGTTTTAGTGTTTATTGTGTTCACTGTTCAGTATAAATGACACATTATCTGTATTCTGCAGGTTGATATAATTCCGGCAATACCAAAATTACATAGTTTTCATTAAAGGGAATATCTCTCCTTGGGGAGGACCCCATATAGGTGTGTGGGGATTTGAAATTGCCTTTTTGCAACCCACTAAGCATCTGCATATCAAAAGCATTATGGGAAAAGAGCTGGAAGCTCAAGCATCCTCTATTGGATGTAACAAATCCTCAATTTGCTTCTGACTCACTGAGTCTTTGGAAAGCAAGAGGGATGTTAGCCAAGTCAACATAACTTATCTGCATACAGCTGTTTTGGGGGTTTTGCCCCTCATCAGTGCAGAGTAGACCTTGCTGGCTGGTTGGGTGGGTGGGAGGCAATGAATGGCTCAGAAAGGAGAATATCTCTCCTTGGGGAGTGCACCACATAGGTGTGTGAGGATTTGAAATTGCCTTTTTGCACCCCACTAAGCATCTGCATATCACTAGGCATTATGAGAAAAGAGCTAGAAGCTCAAGCACCCCCTATTGGAAGTAGCAAATTCTCAATTTGCTTCTGACTCACTGAGTCTTTGGAAAGGAAAAACGATGTTAGCCAAACCAGCATAACTCATCTGCATACAGCTGTTTCAGGGTTTTTTCCCCACAGCACCACAACTTGGCTAACATCCTCTTTGCTTTCCAAAGACTCAGTGAGTCAGAAGCAGATTGAGGATCTGTACATCTGTCATGGAGTATTGAGGGATTAAATACAGACTCAGAAATGTTTGTTATGTATTTAAAAAGGTGCTCAACTTTTTTGTTACTGAATTCTATGTATAAAACTTTAAAGGGGTTGTCTCACTACCGGGATTGCATGCTAAAGATCTTGCAAAAACAAGTCACTTTGCAATATATGTCCATTAAATGGTCCTACCTATTTCTAGATATCCCCTCTTGTATGGGCTACATCAGCTCCTTAGGTCGCTATAGCTACAGACCTGTTTAATCTCTCATGATAGGCTGCGAACACTGGTTGCTATAGCTACAGACCTGGCTTCTACTGCAGCCTAGAAGAAGCCAGTAAACAGACCCCTAAATTCAAAATGAAACCAAGAAAACAGGACTGAAGATGAATCAATGTAGTGAGACAACCCCTTTAAGCTATGTGTCCAGGCTGGGGCCTCCTCTGTCGTGCACATAGACATTATATTGTCTTCCTCTTTGACATATATCTTAAGTTGCACTGGGGTCTTTTGGATGTTGCCTCCTCTCCTAATAGACACAATAGTTTAGCCAAAGTGATGTCATAAACTGTGCCTTTGCGCTCAATGCTCACAGGTCTCCAAATTACATGCTGTAAACTGTAGACATGTTCCTGCTTAAAAGCTTACCTCCCACTGGCCTGATGTTGGTACAGAGCTGTATTCTACAGCCCAGCCTCGTCTCAGCCATGCACAGAGTGAATAATACACGAGTAGCCTTCCTAATTCCATCTTTGTGCACCATGTAGATGACATTTAACATTTACATCATTTTTAAATGATTTAAAGAGCTTACTGTAAATTTACTAACCTTTATTTTCCTGCAGTTAGCACCTCCAGACGTTCCCCCAGAGACCATGCCTTTACTGGGGACTAGTTTAATCTGCCTGCATTTGATATTTAGTTCTGTAATTAAATACTCATTCATGCTGGATAAACAGTAAATAGGACTGGGAATTGTGAGAAGTCAACACAAATCAATTGCAACTTTTTCTTCTTCTTCAAAGTCAAGAACAACAAGGAAATTTATAAAGTAGAACAATGTTACAGATCTCACTAAAATGACCTACTTTCAATCTCCAGCTAAAATTGGGGTATCAGAATCTCAACTTGGAAGTCTCAGTTACTACCCTCTTCCTTTCTGAAGCTGATGTTTAAAGGGGTTGTCCACTTTTTATTTGTAATGTGTATAATAAGAAATCATATAATTTTCTAACATACATGTAATAATAATTCTGCTCCTGTATCTTTTTTTTAATACCAAAAGCAGTAGACACCTTTCTAGAAAAAAATACTGTTTTCTAATATACATGGTCAATAAATACAATATAAAGTGGACAACCCCTTTAAGGTAAAACATTTACAGGGGGGGGAAAATGATTTAGTCAGCCACCAATTGTGCAAGTTTTCCCACTTAAAAAGATGAGAGAGGCCTGTAATTGGCATCATAGGTAACCTCAACTATGAGAGACAAAATGAGAAAACAAATCCTGAAAATCACCTTGTCTGATTTGGAAAGAAATTATTTGCAAATTATGGTAGAAAATAAGTATTTGGTCAAATACAAACAAGCAAGATTTCTGGCTCTCACAGACCTGTAACTTCTTCTTTAAGAGGCTCCTCTGTCCTCCACTCATTACCTGTAGTAATGGCACCTGTTTGAATTTGTTATCAGTATAAAAGACACGTGTCCACAACCTCAAAAAGTCACACTATTGTGAAGACCAAAGAGCTGTCGAAGGACACCAGATACAAAATTGTAGCCCTGCACCAGGCTGGGAAGACTGAATCTGCAATAGACAAGCAGCTTGGTGTGAAGAATCAACTGTGGGAGCAATAACTAGAAAATGGAAGACATACAAGACCACTGATACTCTCCCTCGATTTGCGGCTCCACACAAGATCTCATCCCGTGGGGTCAAATTGATCACAAGAACGGTAAGTAAAAATCCCGGTAATCACGGTAAGTAAAAATCCCAGACACACGTCTGCAGTGCCAGACGTGTCCCCTGCTTAAGCCAGTACATGTCCAGGCCCATCTGAAGTTTGCTAGAGAGCATTTGGATGATCCAGAAGAGTATTGTGAGAATATTATATGGTCATATGAAACCGAAGTAGAACTATTTGGTAGAAACACAACTCGTCGTGTTTGGAGGAGAGAGAATGCTGAGGTGCATCCAAAGAACACCATGCCTACTGTGAAGCATGGGGGTGGCAACATCATGTTTTAGGGCTGTTTCTCTGCAAAGGGCCCAGGTCAACTGATTCGTGTACATGAAAGAATGAATGGGGCCATGTATCGTGAGATTTTGAGTGCAAGCCTCCATCCATCAGCAAGGGCATTGAAGATGAAATATGGCTGGGTCTTTCAGCATGACAATGATCCCAAGCACACCACCAGGGCAATGAAGGAGTGGCTTTGTAAGAAGCATTTCAAAGTCCTGGAGTGGCCTAGCCAGTCTCCAGATCTTAAACCCATAGAAAACCTTTGGAGGGAGTTGAAAGTCCGTGTTGCCCAGCGACAGGCCCAAACATCATTGATCTAGAGGAGATCTGTGTGGAGGAATGTGCCAACATACCAGCAACAGTGTGTGCCAACCTTGTGAAGACTTACAGAAAATGTTTGACCTCTGTCATTGCCAACAAAGGATATATAACAAAGTATTGAGATGAACTTTTGTTATTGACCAAATACTTATTTTTCACCATAATTTGCAAATAAATTCTTTCCAAATCAGACCATGTGATTTTGTGGATTTGTTTTCTCATTTTGTTTCTCATAGTTGAGGTCGACCTATGATGTCAATTACAGGCCTCTCTCATCTTTTTAAGTGGGAGAACTTGCACAATTGGTGGCTGACTAAATACTTTTTTCCCCCACTGTATATGTACAAATAATATTTATTCGAGGATTGCACGGAGGGGGACTATTGCATTCCCTTAGTCTGCCATCTTTTAGATCATAAATTCTAATTCCGGTAACTGTTCCCGAAACATTATTTAAAATCTAGCAATATTAGTATACAAATCTTAATCAATGGATAAAAATGTTTACTCCATTAAAGTCCCCTGTTTTGGAAAGGGAGGAGGCAACTCCCCTCTCATGGAAGTGGGAGTAGAATGGAAGGACATTTTATTAGGCTCCCACTGTCAATGTAGAGTCATTGTTTCACTTGCCATGTGAGCCGTATTGGGCTGTATTACTCCAGAGCAGCATTCAGAATTCTGCAGGCTGCAGATCATTTCTTGTTTGTTCAGTGTGGTTCCATAGTTTTCTCTGCAGATATGTGTCACGTACACACTCACCAGCACATGACTGAGGGCCACTGTAATGGCGTCGATTTATTTCCACTTGCGCTCACCTCTCAATCAGGTAGCGAATCAGGCAGAAATCACACCCCAAGACAGTTCCAGCACCCCAAGTTATCCGATGCCACCACCTTCCTTCAATAATCAAAAGACAGGAGATCAGAGAGGAAGGACTGCTGATCACCTCACTGCTCTCCAGCAGCTACAAAAAAAAAATACACTCCTTCAAGGAAATGGATCCGTGAGCGACAAGAATTAGCGTATTAATGGTAACTTTAATATTACACGATTTACAATGCTTACATAAACAAAATACAATAACAATGACTATGACATACGCATCAAACAGTTACAAAATAAAAGGGAAAAATGCTTAGAAAGATTTCACACTTACAAATGCTTCAGCTTTCAGATCCAAAGGGTTTGGATAAAGGGAGATGGAACACAGCTCAATCAGAAATTGAACCCCAGGCTATGAACACAGATTTGAGTCTGGCCATGTGTTTTATAGGCCCAAATCTCTGTCCAGGTTTCCCCTCCTCTCTCATAATTTCGGCTGCTCTTTTACTGGCTGAAAATATAATGAGGTGGGTGGACACTTGATGTTTAATGAGGGTTGTTGCTTACTATCCCCACTAAATGGCAATCACGGACTGCGCTTCTGCTGTGGACAGATCAATGACCTCTGCACTGTTGTGCCTAATCGTTTTATGGTTCTAGGGGTCATAAGCCACCTCTGTGATGATATGGTGGGGTCTTCCATCAGGTATTCTTGACAGCTTGCATACACAATGCTGACAATAAAATGTAATAAAACGGATCAAGCCCATGTTATCTAAACATTGGAGTAATTTAGGTGACTAAAAAGGCCTTGTGTAAGGTTTTACAGACTTATTCTACAAATTCCATTCCCACAGGGGGGGTGGTATTCTGAGCTACAGGAATTGTAGACTCACAATCTAAGAAATGGTTTAATGACAATACAGAATACATATTATTTTCAGTGTACTACATTACAATATGCACTTCCTAATTATAGGTACACATCATACAAGATCAACTCTGCTGTAAGAGGTGAATCTTTTGTAAGTTCACTGACTGTTTCCCATACCAAACTGGACGTTTTTGAAATTCATCACTTAAGTATAACACAGGGCAAATATTGTATCATATTTACAAGACGGTTATGTAAATTGTAAGCTATACCTCCGAAACTAATGTTATAGATGGAACCGCAACGGGGTTCTACATCCTAGTGGGGTGTCAAATTAGTATATTGATTGACACGTGCCAGAGAGTAAGAATTCACAGACTGACAATCTTCAGTCAAATGAGTTCTCTGAGTTTATTACAAAAAACACAAGTTTTTATACTTTGGACGTAACAACATTCCATAAGTAACATTACATACATTACATACATTACATACGCCCTCTTAATTGACTTTTCTTACCTACATATTTAAATAATACAGCCCACCTTTTGTTTGAGAGAAGCAAAACAGTTAAGGCCAGTGGCCATCTTGGTTATCATTGAGGCACAATAGTGTGTGTCTGGACACAGACGCCATCTTGTGGGTGAAATAGACATTTCACCTAATACATTCCTTAACACTAATGTAAACTGGGGCCATCTCCATGGTCCCACAGTAGTTGCCCTGCCTTGCTCTATGACACATATGCACTTATTCTTGATTTCAAGGGGTTATCTAATCAGGATGTTTCAAAGTGTCGGCTCTTCACAGCCAGTTTCAAACTCACACTTTCTGGTTAGGCTGTGGATCGTTCTATTAGTTAGTATCAGTTCTCCTATTCCTAGCTGATCCTGTTACAGTGAGATGAATGTGGGAGGTTTGTAAATTGTAGTGCATGAGGCTACATAGCTCTAAAGGGTTAAAGCTTCTCAGTAACTTAGATAAACAAACTCCTGTTTTACTGATAACAATCAGCAGGGAATGAGTCACCATGGTCAGACAGGACAGCTGGAGGAATAAGAGCAGAGAGAGGTGTTTGGTAACCTAGAGAAACGTGTGTACACAAGCAGGAGATAAAATCTACTACATCTAAACAAATTCAAATCAGAACAGGAATGTATTTGGTAATAGTCTTTATTTACCTTTGCCTTCATGTGTAGAGCTAGTGGTTGTGAGAAAACACCTTTAAACATATGATCTAAAATTACATGACCCCATGCAGCGCCTATCTCTCCCCACCACATCTTCCTCCAACCAACGGACCTGTTATCACCCCACTGCGCCAATTCTTTCACCCAACCTCAAAAAAGGACACACAGACAAGGGTTGGATGAAATGGCCACAGCGGCCGTTTTATTAACATAAATACAAATATACAAAACATCCAACTGTAGGTATGCACCCGCATACCTGTGTCCCATCAAAACCCAACGGATACTCCAAAACCTTATCCGTAACCATGGGGCTGAGGTCCTTGGAGCTAACTTAGGTCTGGCGAAAAGCCCGATGTTCCCATCTCCTTTACCTTGCCCTCAGCCATCACCCCCGACTCAAGGGCACCAAAAGCCACCTCAGGTGGCTACCACTCTCCACCAGCTCTCAAGGACACCGCCCTGCAGAGCCCCTGACTTCGCCAGACCATTCCTCAAAGGGCCACCAAACAAGGGGAGACCAGATTCTATCTGCCTCCCCCACCGATTTCCACATACTCCAAGGACCCCACCCCGCCCCCACCACTGTGACAGAAAAGATACCCTTTTAACACCAAACCATCTGAACTTGCTTCCCCCAAAAAACTAAGGGAGGGAGGGTGGGACTGCTTCTGCCGCCGGCGCTTCTGATCCCCTGCCCCGCCCCCACCCTTGGACGGAACGCACGCCGCAAGGGGGCATGGCCAATGCGAGGGGCGGGGCCATCACGAGGGGGCGGGGCCGGCGCGCCGGGTCATGCAGGGGGCCTCCCCTGATCCCGACTCCGCCTATGGTCCGGCCCCGTTCTAGATAATATGAACCAGGCTCAAAATAGAAGCATCTTATATATCATTTATAGAACAAAGGAGAATAATAAAACTGAGTATCTGCATCTGCAATGATGTCTAATTGTTGGGATGCGAGGAGTTAAGCATTATCAAGGCTCCTGTAATCCCTATGTATAAGTAGATAAATTTTGGATAGAACAGAACTGCTCTAAACACAATTTCACCACAGCAGAGGCCAAATTGTTTGCACTTCTGATCATGAAATCTCCAAAGACAGTTTGCCAAGTAGCAGAATGCTGCGTGCGAGGATTTCTCTTGAAGCTGAGGGGATTAACATGTCTTATGTCAGCGCCTCATGTCTATTCTAGAGATATAAAGACCTGTAAATGACAGTATCTCATATGTATGCAGGGAGCCCACGCTGGTTTCTAGCAAGAGTCACTTACAATAACTTGTCAATTGCATTTAACCACTGCTGGGGCAGAAGCAATTTACAGGGCAGCATAGGGCACAGCGAATCTCCAGGGACGCCTGTTAAATACCCAACTCATCTCATTTAAATGGTCAAGAGATATTGGTTTACAATGTGAAGAGATTGACAATTCACCCTGTCACTCCCCTAGAGATCATATGTATTGTTTTATAACGTGCTTTAGAGGACACTGATAACTGGAACAGACAGACGCCGCAGTATAAACCAGGCCCAAAGATAATGCACAGATCAAAACAGACAATTATACAAGGTTGTAAATTGTGACTTGTACCACTGGGGGGGTCTTAAGCGGCAGAATATAAAATAGGACATAGAGACCCAACTGAGCATTTGCCCCGCTCCATTGATCTTTAATTGTGAATGCAGCCTGATTTTTTTCTTCTTCATTATTATTATCCTTTAATATTATGGTTTAAACATAGGCTTAAAGGGGTTGTTTCACTACAAAGATTAGCTTTGAACATGTAGGAAACACTAACGGGGACATGTCTGAAAACTGTCTTGGTCTAAGACTTTTCTTGTTGCCCATAGCAACCAATCAGGGTTCCCCTTTCATTTCTTCAGAGCACTATATGAAATGAAAGGGGAATACTGATTGATTACTATGGGCAGCAAGAAAAGTCTTAGACCAAGACAGTTTTCAGACATGTCCTCCTAAATGAAGACGTTTTCCAAATATATTGCTTTGTTCATTTTTTTATGTTGAGAACTACAAGTGATTTTATCTCCTTCTGAAGGCTTTCTGGTTTCCCAAGTGACTGACCTGTGTACTTCTTCTCCCCTGCTGTTTGTTCTATCTGATAGCAGGGACTGATGTTATCACACAGGTCGAAGCAGCACAGAACTTCGGGCAGTGAGAGATTGTTTGTTATCTGATCTTTCAGACAAAAGACAGTAATTACTACTGTTTACTTTACCTCAGAAGCTTCCCTGGTCCTGACAGCATGAGATTTAGCTAATTAGCAGAAGTCTGAATACATGGAGCTCATATTCTAATTACAGACAGCTTGACCAGGAAGTGACAGAGCAAAGCAGCATTATTTCATTCATGCATCCTATGAAACTTTGAGATGAGACAACCCCTTTAAAGGGGTTGTCTCACTACAGACATGGATAGCATATTGCTAGGATATGCCATCAATGTCTTGTAAACGAGCACCTGTCTTGTAAACGAGCCCCAAAGCCCCTAAGAGCAGGTCAATGTCTGTATTGAGACAACCCCTTTAACCTTAGCTGCAGCAGCCATAGTAGCCTAAAGGTTAAAAGGGCTCACTCAGGTGCAAGAACATTTGGGCAGATTTATCAATACTGTTTAACTTAGACAGTGTAAATTTACACTAGACAGTATCACAATGAGCCACATTTATCATAATGTTGATATATCTGGCGCATGCTGGAACTGTCTAGTCTAACACCATTTTTAAGTTGGCTTAATTTATACCACTGACTGCGCTAAAATTTTAGCGCATATTTTAGTGCACTCGATAAGCCACATCCCCTTTCCATTCCCTTTTGTCATATGAAGCACAGAAGTGTCTAGAAACGGTCATAATAAGTGTGGTGTAAAGCATGTACGACATTAATTTTGGTGCAAATTGAGCCAGAATTCTGGCGCAGCCACCTTGATAAATGTGCCTTATTGTGCCTTTTTGCAGGGAATAACAAGTTGGTGGCTTTATGCTGTTTAGCACTACTTTGTAGGTTGTGTATTGTATAGTGCTGTTAGCCATACCTTTAATTATTGCTTCTTAAACTGCAGTTTGATTTCCCTAAATTTAGGTGGTAGAGACCCATCTTATTTTGCTAAGGGGTCCTATGAATTCTAGTCACACCCCTGAGTACATAGTTAGGATATGCTATAACATTATGGTTGGTGGAGTGGAATTACTGTGATCCCTTCTGATCCGCAGAGCAAAAGGATGAATTTCTCATCAGAATTCTTCTAGTACAGCGATGCTCCTGGCTTCCCAAGGTGCAGGGATCTACAGCAAATGTATATAAATCTGCCTAGTAGATCCTTGCACAGCAAAGAACCAAGAACACAGCTTTGTAGAGAAAGGAACAGCAGCACTTAATTAGAACTATGAACCCTTTTATGTAAGTATCAGTGGGGGTCTAACCACCAGCTATTGATAGATTTTTGTCTAGAATCAATGTGGTTACATATATCCTATGTATTTCTCTTTTGGAGCGTCAATCCCTACTTTTGACCAGAGTTACTCCTTCTTTGCTCCATAAGTGTCCGTATTGACTTGTAGAACAGACTTACATTCTTTACTACTGTATATTATATAAAGTATATGTATGTATATATTATATGTAAATATTAGAGCCCACATTATATCTTATTTTATGATTTGGTGCAATTCGGATATTTACATTTTCTATATTCAGATGATTTCTGTGGAATGGTGTAAATTAAAACTATTCAAGCATCTACATATACGGAAATAACCGTTAAGCTTCCATCTGTGACTGTCCAAAAAGTTGGGAGGAATGTGACTGGCCACATATTTTGGTCACTAGAGGAGAAATGTAGTATTGCCTGGCTCCCATACAAAAGAATGACAATGTAATACATATCTAGGGTTGGTATTAGCTGATTTTTTCTAGCAACTCTGTATAATATAAGGGTTGAAGGGGGAACCTGTTCTAAGATGTATAAATACCCTAATAGGGTATATAGATATTAGCAGGTCGCTGTTCTGGCACAATCCCTTTAAATGGATGGTCTAAGTATAAGAAAAATATTTAAAAACCTTGCACCTTCAAGTTGAACCATACATTTTCTTATGCACTTGATTCCCCTTCACGAGCTTCTGTTTGTTCCTTGCGGTGAGGTTTAGGGTTCACTCTTTCTATTGTCTTATGACATTATTATGGATGATAGAGATATAATATCCACTGCACACCATAAGGGGTTAAGGATGCAAAAAGAGATTTTTATTTACATATATATAAGGGCATAGCTGTTTATGGATACATTAGGTTCAAAAAAAATTTGTACAAAGTTCAAGAAGCAGAACTGAACACATGTTTTACAATGGTGAAGATGTCTTTAGATATCTAAATTAAACGACGTTTTGACTGTATGTCTTTATTAAGCGACATCCACAAGATGAACAAGGGGGATAAAGAAAAGGGATGGTTTTAGTGAAAGTAGAGAAAAAGCGGGGAAAAATTTTATGTCGGGGCTCCGGGGGGCTCACAAGGAAAGCAGAGGATAGCCTTTAAGGGGGGTTTTGCCACATGTAATGTTGACGGGGGCCCTCCAAAATGGGTATTTAATATTTTCAAAATTTATGTGTTTAAAAAATTTGCAGTCTGGGGCTAATTTGGGGGGCCTTTCTTCCTGTACTAAAGTTCTATTAGATCGCCCCTGACAAGACCTTGCCGGGCTTGCACGGAAAACATTCTTATCTGTGAAAGGGATGAAAAATTTTTAAAAGGAGGGTGGTATTTTTTCTTTTGTATAAAATCCACTAGTTGTAGTTGATTATCTGAGTAGACCCCTGCTTTTTGATGACAGAAAAATGAAGAAGCTTTCAAGTGCTGTGGAGAAAGGCGTTGTTTTTTGTAACAGAACCACTATTTGTATTTGGTTTATTGAGTGAACTTTTCACCGAACCTTATGCACCTCGGCTTGCGTGTCTCTCCTCCTCAGCTCACGTGGTTGTTTAAAATTCCCTCTAGCAGATAAGGGCCCGTCCTGAAAAAACCCCTTTTGGGGGCAGGTAAAAAAGCGATGAGGGGGTCTGGCAGCTGTGCTATGCCCCATAGCACAGCTGCCCCCGGGGACCCACGTCATCGCCCCTTACCCTGCCCCCTTAAAGCTATCCCCTTGCTTACCCTTGTGAGCCCCCCGGGGCACCGTTTTACTTTTCTCTGCTTATCCCTCTACTTTCACTAACATCACTTGCTTTATCCCTTGTTAAATTTGTGGATGCTCTTGAAAAAGCCCAAAACGTCAAAGTCTTTAATTTTAGCATCTTAACTTTAACCATTGTAAAAAAGGTTCATTTCTGCTTCTTAAAATTTGTCAATATTTTTTAAACCCTTTAATTTATCCAAAAACTAAGCCTTATATTATTAAAAAAAAAATCTTTTTTTTGCATCCAAACCCCCTTATGGTGTGCAGTGGATTTTAAATTTTCCTATAGTTGAATACCCCTACCAAGGTCTTTTACATTTTGCACCCTCTTTGCTCTTGATTTAACTTAGGTGTGCATGACCTCCTTACTACTAGGTTATTATGGATGGGACTTTATCCATATCTGAATTTAAAGACCAAGCAAAGGAACTTTTTTAACTGGGTGCCCCCCAAAGCAGTTAAAGGGGTCCACATGGGTTATTCTTGGGGGCAAGAATGGGTTTTAAAATTTGGGGGCAATGAATGGGGTTGATTCTTGGGGGCAATGAATGGAGTTGATTCTTGGGGGAAAAACAAGGATTTTATTTTTTTGGTACAATAAATGGAGTTGATTCTTGGGGCCATCAAAAGGTTGATTCTTGGGGCCCTCATTGGGGTTGTTTTTGGGGCCCCTAATGGAGTTGTTCTTGGGCCCCCAATTGAGTTGATTCTTGAGGCCCACTAATGGAGTTGATTCTTGCGGTCCATTCCACAGCTACTGAACATGACTGCACATGCTAAACTAACCCTTCCTTGCCTTTTTTTATAAAAAAGGGCCGCCTACTATGCCCCAAAAGGGAACCAGCCCACACCCTGGTACACCCCAAAAAAAGGGCCCAGCGGGGGGGGGTTTTCTGCTCTCCATTAATAGTTTAAATTTTAAAAACATTCTTTTCCTGTTACAGCCTGCATACACGGGCCACACCCGTGGTCCCGCTCCCGGGCCACAGAAGTGCCCTGTTTGTGTGGCCCCCTTTTCCCCTCTGCCAAGTATTTACTTGTTTTCCCCTCCTCTCCCCGGGCCCCCGCTGTGATGATGTCAGGCATGTGTGCTGGCTCACTGAAATTTTGAAGAGCGTACATAAAAACCTGACCCCAAAGATTTTTACAACCCGGATTAAGGAACTTCTGCCTGTGCCCCTGTCTTGTTTGCAAAGTTTTCCTTAAACCCGACCTCGGTTTCTGTTGTAACCTGCATTTACTGACGTTCTGGTCATGAGTTTACCTGTAATGCTGTTACCTACCGCTAAACCAGTTTGCTACCTGCCTGGGATTCTGCTACCTCTTATCAGTTGCTATCTGCCTGTGATCCATCACCTCTGCTTATTTCTCAATCCTACATCCGGTCCTTTGTCACTACGAGTAGCCACGTCAGGGGTAGCGACCCGGGGGTTTTTCCCCCCGCTAAGTCCGTTTGTCTTTGCGGCGGGCTCCTGTGAATTCTGGGTTCCCCTTAGACCCTGCTCCCAGAGAATCCACATACCCAGTTCCCCTTTTCATGCAAAATTTTGGGACATTTTCCAATTAAGCTGTTTTTAGTCTTTTAAGGGCTTTTAGATGGGTTTAAAAATTTGGGAGTAGGTCCCCCGGGGGACAGCTTGTTATTGTACAGTAAAGTGACATGATCTTGCAAAGAATCTTACAAAGAAAGCAGGGCTCCATCCTCACGTAGTTCCCACAGTCGCATTTAAGTGACAAGCAGGGGTGGGATTTATTTAAAAGGTCCATGCAAAATTTGCCGGGGATGTTTCTGCAGCGCAAGCTGCCCCCCAGTATGTTTTCAATTTTTTTTTGTTTATCTATTCAATATACCCAAATATTTTAGGGGTGATGGGGTACATTAAAAAGACTTTATCTATCACTCTTAGGGTATGTTCACACGGCGTGTTGGATTCATGTTTTGGATCCTTTTTTTGACGTGTTTGGGTACAGTTTTGGACCCAAAGGGCCCAAACACGCATCAACAATGTAGTGTATTTAATTGTTTCCCTGTAAAAAAACGCGTTTAAACGAGTGATCGCCGATGTGTGTTTACTGCGTCTTTCTGCTACGTCTTTTTGGGTCCGTTAAAGAATTGTCAGTCAATTTTGATTGAAAGATGCAGCAGAGCCCTATTTTAAAACTATAGGGTGTGTTCTTGCTGCAGTCAAAATTCAGTCAAACATGCATCTGTGTATTGGATGTATTTTGGATGCGATTTACGCAGCGCTTTTCAATGTGTTTTTGGGATCCAACATGCTGTGTGAACATACCCTTAGGGCACATCACCATGGCAAAGGACAAATACCGGTCGGTTTATCCGTCCGGTATTTGAACTGTATTCGGGCCATACACACGGCTGCAGGGGGATGGCTTTTCTCTGCAATTAGTGAAGAAAAGCCCTCCCCATTTGCATAGACATGTTCATATTCCGCCCGAAAACCGGGCGCAAGAATGAACATGTTCAATGTTTTTTGGACCGCTGCCGGTCTGAAAAACCGCTGGGCGGAAAATCCGTGCAGTGGGGACCGAAAACCGTCAATACCGAGAACGGTTTGTAAAACCGGCTGAAAACCTGTGCCGTGGGGACAAGGCTTTATGGTTGCAATAAAGAGGAAAAAAATCTAAGTATATTCTAGATGGATGATACAATATATTGGCAAAGGAAGTGCAAGCAGTCTCCTCTTGCTGTACACATAAAACACTATTTTAAAACAAAGCGACCAATTACACAGTTTTATCTTGGGAGAAACAATATGTTCAATTTACAAATGTCAGAATATTCAAAGAATTACTTAATGCATGCATTTCCGAGCTAAGAGGATTGCTTTAATTAATCAGAAAGAGATTATGTGGCTTTGTATTGAGCTGATAAAATCCTAACACAAGATAACATAAGCTTATATCGCCTGGGCTATATTTTTGGATATCAAGGGTAATAAGCGTGTCAGCAAATGCTGACATCACCCAGGTAATTAGCAAAAACTTAGCAACTTGTTAAGGTCATTTTCAAGGTTTAAGGGTCTCTTTGGGATTTGAAGTTAAAGTTACAGAACACTACAAGTGCTAGCATTGGGCTTCTTTTGTTTGTAACTCTGTGGAAGCTCAGAGATGTTATAAAGCATATTGGGCAACCATTGAAGTGTATAGTAGGCAGGCATGCAGAAAATTGTTTTATGTTGGAAAAAGACCACATAGTCCATCTATTCTGCCCTCAAAGAGAACTTGTCAGCTTGTACAATACTACCAGGGCAACAGGCAACATGAAATAGCCTTAGGTTTTCTTGTCTCTGTAATGTGTGTCTTACCCTAAAACCCTATGGTGTTTCACAGACTGAGCTGGGTATGGGGAGAAGTGCGCTAATGTGCAGCGGCTCCTCGCCCAACTCAGCTTATAGGTGTTATACCATCATCAAGATTTCACACAAAACATATCACGTTACATTAAATGAAATATGTGTCAGAGAAAAATAACCCTTCCACCATCTTTTGTCCCTCCTTATGTCTCACTCCTCCACTCTTCATTTCGTGGATCGGACTTTGTGTTGATCACATGATGATTCCTAAACTGTCTGGAACTACATTTCACACCCCCACCGTACTTAAAAGGCATGCTCCCATGGCAGTTAGAAGCTGTGCAGAGGCTCTCAGTGGTACCAACTGGGCATACTCGACCAGATAAGAGAAAGAGCCTCATATGGTCATAGCTACTTGCAACAACACTGTTCATTTTTGCGAACTACATATTTTTGCAAACTTTTCTATTTTGGCAGTATGTATTTAAAGGAATATAATTTCTATTGTGCTACATCCGCTCTAACTTACAGGTCTCTCCCATGTTTACCTGTAGAAAGAGAATTAGTGGTTACGCTAAGGAGAAAATCTACAAATTGGGCTCATCTCCTCCAACTATGGAGCTTCTACCTGTACCTGGTGTCAGGACTGTGCTACTGGCCCTTTAACTATTTTGTTGCAGCCTCAGCCAGGGTGCAGATGGGTGCTTAATGGGTTAAGCACTTGAGACAATGCCTGGTTGGGGCGGGGGTTTTAAACCGCTTCCCATCTGACAGTTTTTGCTGGTGATTGTTTTTGTGTCCTAGTTGTTGGTTTTGTTGGTTTTCGGATTTTGGTTATTCTTATTGTTACTGCGTATTCTCCTGGTTTGACCTCGGCCCGTACGAGTATTATTTATATGTTGTCTGTTTCTTGTTTGTCATACATTTACTAGGTACAGCTCAGGAAGAGGTTCGAGTGAGGGGTCACCCTTTTCGGGGCTGTTGCCCTGCTTAGGCAGGGTAAGCCAGAGTGAGACTAGGGCATCCCTTACCCTTTGAAGATGTTTAGAGGAGATACTGCCAGGTATTCTGCCGGATGCAAGACATTTTTTGAATCTGAGCATCCACTGCAGGAACACCGGAGGTGCTAGGAAGGGGGAGAGGAGCATGGGGATGTCACAATAAACCACAAAGAAAGGAGAAGCTCCAGCGGAATAAGAATTAAGATTGTTGTATGAGAATTCAGTCCATAAAAGAAGGTTGAAAAAGTTGTCTTGACAAGACGAAACAAAATGACAAAGATAGTTCACGAGGACTTGATTCACTCTCTCTACTTGTCCATTGTTGGAAGCAGAAGAGAAATCCAATTTGTAGTCAGGAACAGAGTGCACACCAGACTTTAGAGACAAATTGAACCCCTCGATCAGACACAATGGGCGACATGTATGTCTTTTCAGCTTGAAAACTGGCTCTGCCCCGCTCGCTATATTTTTAATGACTCACATCAATATTAGGCGCATTACAGAGTGCCCACAGCACTTTCTAATGCACCTGAGATTGGGGGTGTGCTGGAGACTGCACTACAACCGTATGATTCTACACATTTATGACTTTAGTACAGCAAATCCAGGCACATTACTGCTGGATCAGCTAGACCACTTTAAAAGTGGTTTACCTGAGTCAAAAGTGTTGTTTTGTAGCTAGACAGAGCTAAATCTATGACCCACAGTAGAACAGGTTCATAGATTCAGGCACATTCTACACTATTAATGTGTGCAAAAAAATGGTGCATGGGCGCCAAAAATCATATGCAGAGGAGGTCCCTGCGGGCAGAATATTTGCTGGAAGAATTGGGAGGCAAGTTGTGAAGCAGTAGTTAGACTGGGAAGTTGCATGAAATGGTACATGTTGGAGAAACGACCTGTGACCACCCAAATGACTGTGATTAGATGAGTGTGGTAAATCTGTAATAATGTCCATAGCAATATTAGTCCATGGTTTTTTAGATACAGGTAAAAGAAGCAGTCCAGAGGGTTTGAGACAAGATGATTTATTACGGGCACAACAGGAACAAGAGAAAACTAAATCTTTGACAGCTTGGATAAGATTAGGCCACCAATAGTGCCATAAGATTAATCACAAATATTTATGATTTCCCAGGTAGCTGGTTAGCTTGGACACGTGATCCTATTTTAGAATTCATATCCTTAAGGAAGGACGAAAGAAGATTTTCCCCAGCGTGAACCATTGTAGGTGGATGGGAGCTTCAGCAATCAAGTGCTCTGGAGTAATAATATTCTGATGCATGGAATGCAGGCCAGCAATATCCGAAAAACAGGAAAGAGCATTGGCCTTCACACTTTTTCTGCTGGCCTAAAATGAAGAAGAAAATGAAATCGTTAGAAGAGTGACAATATAGCTTGACTTTTATTTAGGCTTTGAGCAATCTAGAAATAGAGAATATTCTTATGGTCAGTGAAGATATTCACTGGATGACAAGCACCATTCAGAAGATAGTGCCACTCTTCTTACGACAATTTATTGGCCAGCCGTTCTTGATCCCATATATTATAATTTCATTCTGCAGGGGACAAGGTTTTTTTAAAAAAAAAACACAGGTAATGGTCTTACCCGTAGGAGTTTTCTGTGTGAGAACAGCTCTGGCTACCACAGAAGTGGCAGCCACCTCTAAGTAAAAAGGTTTTTGTGGATCCAGGCAAACACTGCTTTAAGATGGGCAAGGGCTTGGCCAGAGTTTAAGGTTGGAGTTCTTCTTAGTCAGAACCACGATGGGGCCGACAGAGTGGAAAAGTGGGGAATTAATTGACAATTATAATTTGGGCGATCCAGCGCTTCGTGGGTTTATGAAATTCTACAGGTTGCAGCCATTGAAGAACAGCAGACAATTTGGCAGGAGCCATTTGCAGACCACTATCAGAGACTATATACCCCAGGATAGTAAACTGGTCTGTTTAAAAACACATTTCTCCAGTTTCGCATAGAGTTGGTTAGCCCAAGTGGAAATGGTCATGATGAGACTTGAGATCCGAAGAAAAGATCAAGATGTCGTCTAGATATACTATGAAGTCTCCTCAGAAGACTTAACTGACAAAGTCCTGGAAGGTGGCTGGAGCATTGCAAAGGCCAAAGGGCATCACCAGATTCACGGATGTTGAAGGCGGTCTTCCATTCGTCGCCTTCATGAATACAGACCAGGTTGTAGGCTCCACCAAGTTGAGTTTAGTGAAGACACATAAAAAAACTTTGAGATTCTTAGTTCACATGTTTCTGATCAAAAAATGCTTAAGCCACCCACGAACTTACAACGCGATCTCAGGTCAGGTGGTCCACTGGTAATGCAGTGCTGTGCCACTGGTAATGGTGTGCGTGTGTATATATATATGCCGCAGCCCTGCCAGTGGCACCCAGGTTCACATTGTGTTTTTTCAGAAATGTTTTTTTGTGCAGAACTATATGTTGTATCTGGCATACATTGCTTTTAATCTATATAGGGAGGAAGGGATGCCTCCATTTTGGTTTCCTGCACCCCGCCCACTTTTCACAGGCTGTTATATGAGTGCAGCTTGCAAGGTTGGTTTTTTTTTATTTCTTTCTCTCTGGATAATGGAGGTCGGTTGACCCAATGAGAGGCCTGAAGTTGGCTCTATTGAGAGGTAAAGATAGCATAGGACCACCTGACCTGAGATCACGTTGTAAGCTCGTGGGTGGCTTAAGCATTTTTTGATCAAAAACATGTGATCTAAGAATCTCAAAGTTTTTTCATGTTTGATAGATAGCATAAATGCTTCTTTAGGGATTTCCATGTATTTTATTGCTCTTTTTGCAGTGGTGTGCCACTGGTAATGGTGTGCGTGTGTGTATGTATATATATATATATATATATATATATATATATATATATATATATATATATATATATTATTATATATATATATATATGCCGCAGCCCTGCCAGTGGCACCCAGGTTCACATTGTGTTTTATCAGAATTTCTTTTGTGCAGAACTATACGTTGTATCTGGCATATATTGCTTTTAATCTATATAGGGGGGAAGGGATGCCTCCATTTTGCTTTCCTGCACCCCGCCCACTTTTCACAGGCTGTTATATGAGTGAAGCTTGCAAGGTTGGCGTTTTTTTATTTCTTTCTCTCTGGATAATGGAGGTCGGTTGACCCAATGAGATGCCTGAATTTGGCTCTATTGAGAGGTAAAGATAACGTAGGACCACCTGACCTGAGATCACGTTGTAAGTTCATGGGTGGCTGAAGCATTTTTTGATCAAAAACATGTGAACTAAGAATCTCAAAGTTTTTTCATGTATGATGGATAGCATAAATGCTTCTTTAGTGAAGACACACACACACTACTGAGGCTGAAATTTGATTTTCCACTTTGATTTTGAGTATCACTCCAAATCAAGACCTCCATGGGATATTCATTTTGATTTTCATTGACCATTTTTATGTTTTATTGTCCTCAGTGCATGTAATAATAAAGAATTGCAACTGGATGTGGCATTTTAGTGTTCCCTTTATTTTTTGAGCAGTGTAGTATACTGTGTGTACTATTTACTAGTATATATTATATTACATATATATAGGTACCCCAACTTTACCCTAAATGGTGTAAAAAACCCCACTTTTTTATTTTCACGCTGCAAAAAAGTAAAAAAAAATTATTTATTTATTTAATTTATTTGTAAAATAAACTATGCCCCCAAAAATAAAAATTCTCCTGCTTAAAATAAATCCTCACACAACTGTGTCCCTTAAAAAATAAAAAAGTTATGACTTGAAACGCGGGAAGGCAAAAACTAAAAAATATAGCTGGTCATTAGGGCCTCTTAAGGCCTGGTGCTTAAGGCGTTAATAATACCATTTAATTTACTGCAAAAAAATGTTTGGGGTAGAATGAGAAAAAAACTCAATTGTGCTGTTTTTGGGCTTTTTTTTAAGAATGAGCTGTATTTTTAATGGTACCATTCTGAGGTACATACAATGTTTTGTTTATTTTAATAACATTCTCTGAAGAGGTGAAATAACCAAAAAATTTGCAATTCCATTTTCAGTTATGGAGAAATTAGCTTATATTTAGTAAATGAGACTTTTATAGTTGTGGCAATAGCAAATAAGTTTATTTTTCTTTATTTTTTTATGATAAAAAGATTGGTTTCTTGAACTCTGAGCATTTTTTTTTATAGTTTAAAAAAGTTTTTATTTTATTACAGTAACTTTTACTCCCTTTAGTGGACTCAAACATGTGATCAAGTGTATTTAACAGTGTTTAACATGATTTAAATATTGTATTAACAGCCATGTGGCAGCATGACTTTGTTACTGAAAGTAAAAATTCAGTTTGCTGCTGTAGCCCTGTATCTAAATATCTTGATTGTAGCAAAGTAGTTTGTCAGCATCTCACAG
The DNA here is from genome assembly GCA_025379985.1 of Phyllomedusa bahiana. Taxonomy (NCBI): domain Eukaryota; kingdom Metazoa; phylum Chordata; class Amphibia; order Anura; family Hylidae; genus Phyllomedusa; species Phyllomedusa bahiana. Next base: position 29,971 of record JAODAL010006925.1, read on the forward strand.
GGCACCCAGCATTTGAGTATGTGCACTAATAAGTCCCATAGCTACTGTACACTACTGTTAAAAGGAGACAGCTATGGAGAAACACATCATGTAATATTAATATTGTAATATACTATTGTACACAAGCATATAGCATAAGTGACCCATTGTAAAGATCAAAATGAGGGCCCAATATTGGTGCCAGTTTACATCTAGATATCCTAAGCCCACCACCCTGTTTTAGTTACTGACTTTCTTGAAAATGTTCGATAATTTTTCAATGCCAACGAAGGGATGAGTCCTGTGTCGGTGTATGTGCCATTGAGGAAAACCATGTAGCTGCTATGGGGCACAGTTGGAAAAGAGAGGTATTAGGCTTTGTTGCTTTTTTCTCTTGGCTCAATGGCTATTGAGGATGTAACAAACTTCAGTCCTTTCTATCTTAAATAGTAAATCTTGCACCATAACAAGGAGCACGTGTGATCTTTGCCCTTTCCCATACGTGCACTGTTGTTTTTCACAGCTCATTGAAGGCTTGACCCAGGGTTTGGTATATACAAGAGAAAAGTAGTTCGAATATGTCTTCAGATCCAAATATTTGGACCCTTGGCCATTACTGGCAATTGGAGCTAGAACTTTCAAGCTGAATATTTCATGATCATGGATCTATTTTGCTATAAACCAGTAAAATGCATAAATCTCATTTAATCGTCAGGCCAGATCATTTTAAGAATTTTTAAAGCATTTTCCAAGACATCTATTTTTCAAACCCATGTACAAGCTAACATCTGCCAGCAAAAATCTTCAGTACTTGACTTCTCAGTAAATGCCACTTTGAATTCTTTGAATTTTTTATATTTTAGATTATCCAAGAAAGTATGCTATCCCCTGAGTGCTGCAATATTGTTACCTGCTTCCCCATATATATTTATGTATTTCACTGTCTGGTTTGCCATGGTTAAGCTTTCCTCAGATTTTTTTCTAGGGAAAAATTACAAAAAAAGTCTCAAAAAGTTATTATACTATTATACTCACTTTTAGATGAAAAAGCAGTCACAAGTATCGATTATAGCTAGGTAAAATACTAAAGACAAATTGTGAAGCTTTTCTGAATTTCTTTTTTTTTCTTTTTTTTAATTTCTACATAAATTTGACAGAAACTAAGCTCAGATGTTCATGAGTCATAATAATAATAATAATAATAATAATAATAAACCATACGAGTCCTGTACAACATAAACAGATGCACAAAGGATACATTCTTAGATCTTAGAAAAGTTTTGAACTTTTAAGATTCTCAGGTAGTCAGGAATATGGCTGGCTATATATAACTGGCAGTTAAGCATCCATGTGGTTTTAGTAGGGTGAGGGTGCTGTGAAGCTCCACTGCTGTGGTAAATTTTCTAATGTAGGAACAAAAAATAAGGTATTTTTTTTAGAATGCAGCATCAGTGGAAAGAAAGGACACCCCTATATTTTCACTACCGGTCGGAAGTTTTAGAACACTTCAATTTTTCTAGTAATTTTAAGCACAATACAGTTCTAGTACAGCAAATGATTCAAAGTTTGAAAAGTTAAAAACATAAAAATAACATGAATTTTTAACCTCAAATGTAACAATAGTTTGAATTTCTGAATTTAACCAAATTTTTTTTAGGGAAGAGAGCTGTACTGTATCACAGAAAGCAAATAATGGTTTGCAATTGGATGTATATGATTCCTACAGGTGCCTCAAGTTTTGAAGATTATTTTCAAACCCTTTGATTCTATATGACCCAGATATAGCTGTCAGTCAAGCATGCATGTGGTTTCGAGAGGGAGCTCTGTGGCTCCGCTGCTCTGGTGACTTTTGTAATGTGGGAACAAAGGATCATGCATTTTTTAAAATCCATCATGCCTGATTATTATTACCTTTGACACCAGCGAAAATATGGGACACCCCCAAATATACACTAACAGTTAAAAGTTTTAAAACACCTAAATTTTTCTGGTTGTTTTTAACATTAACATAGTTTTAGTACATCAAATGGTTTAAAGGTTAAAAAGTAAGTTAAAATCATGAAAAATTAATTTGTAACCTCAAATGCAAGAATAGTCTTAATTAATGATTTTAACAAAAGGGCTTTTTTCAGGGAAGACATCGTGGACAGCTGCTTTGCAGAACAAAAAGCAAATTATATAGAAAAAGCAAAAAAATGATCCAGCAACTCTTCGTGAAGTTAAAAGGAAATATATGTGCTTGCAGCTTTATTGTAGAAAAATTGAAGGTAAAATCTAGTTAGTAAACAACATGATGATGGCAAGACACGCCGACGCGTTTCTGGAGTTACCTCCCTTACTCATCTCAATTCTCACAGGTGAGCTGACAAGCATTTTGAAAGTCTTTTCCTAAAAAGCAAATTATGGTATAAAATAAGATGCAAACTATTCCTACAACTGTCTCAAATTTTGGAGATTATTTTCAAACGTTCTGATTCTACATAACCAGTTAGGGTGACATGTATGAACGAGGCTGTGCCAGTTTTCCCGTGTACTTTAAGCCAAATAGAATATATGAACAGGCGCACCCCGAACTTTGGCGCAGTAAATGCCTTTGTAATGTGCCAAGACACTTTTTTAATGTGCTAAAGATTTTGGGGGCATTCTGGGGGCGTCACACCACAGTCATAGGATGAGACACAATTTTGAATCTGTGTGTATGAACTCCAGAAGAACAGGTTCATACATTCTGGCATGTTCTACACTGTCTTACAGCTATTTAGAACTGGCCTGTCAGTGCCAGGATTCATACATGTTGCTCTTAGTGTTCGAACAGACTGCTTTACAACACTAGCTAGGGCAGGATAGTTTTGATTCAGGACATAGTGCATCCTATCATAATGGCTAGATAAAAGCAAGACAACAAAAGAAGACAGTCATGCAATTAAAACCTTTAAAAGTCTACCCGACAGAGAAACTGCCAAGTAAGCTAAAGTAGCAATCGGTACAGTTTCCTATATTATCAAAATGAACTTTAAAACTGGACGAAAATCTGAGGGGGAGAGATCTAGCAGACCAGAGGCCACTACAAAATCAGAAAACAAGATTTTGAGACTCAACAGTTTGCATGATCTGCAGCTCACAGTTCAAAATCTTCAAGCACAGCTTATGCAGCAAAAAGAAAATGACTTTCCATTTTAATTGTAAAGATAAGAGCTCTGCAGGTTTGACAGGTCAAGTACCAGTAGCAAGAAAGCCACTGCCAAAACTGCAAAATTAAAACGAAAAAAAAAACTTGTCTCGGCCAAGCAAGACCCCCAGTGGATTAGTGAAGAGTGAAGAAGGTCTTATCATCTGATTTGATATTTTTGGTAAATCACGCAGGGCTTTTGTAATTCGTCAAGTAGGTGAATGGACGGTTCCTTAGTGCGGAGCACCAACTGTCAAAAATGGTCTTGGGCTCTTTTACTGGATCCATAGTTGGTGAATTGCACAGGGTGAACGGTACACTGGACATAAAGGGCTATCACTGCATTTTGATACACCACACAACATCCTCTAAGAAACACCTAGTTGGTCAGGAATTCATGATAAGGCAAGACAATGCTCCAAAGTATTCTTCTAGGTTATGTCAGAACTACCTAATAAGACAAGAAAAATGGAAGGACCTGCACAGTCTCAAGGTTTAAACCACATTGGGCTTGTTTGAGATGACCTGGATAAAAGGGTGAAAGCAATCTACAAGCCCACATATCTGTGGGAACTAATGCAACAATGGTGGGAAGATGTTTCTGAATAATATATGAATGCAAATGTAGAATGAATGCCTTGATTGTGTAAAGCTGTTATATCATATAACCATGATTAGTGATTACATATTCATAATGGGATGGAAACGAGGCCCAGGTGAAGCGCAGTTTAGCGTGAAATGACTGTCGACCTGTATACTGTCTCCACGCTGTCATGTCCTTTTGAAATGTGAATAAAAAAGACATTTTTGGGAGCCAGTGACTGCTGAAGCATCAGTTTCATATGATATACAGAACTTCTATATATTTAAACGTATTGCTCTTTTATGGATGAGCACTGGATTCTTAAGATTAGAACACCACACAAAGTTATTGCTCAATATTTTGAGAATTGAATGGACTATAAATCTGTGCTGTCCACCATTGTGGATATGTGCAGAGTTTTCATGACTTCTTGTGGATTTTGACTGTTATCTACATATTTACATATAAAGGTAACAGTGACTTGGGAGCTTAGCAGTTGTGTGTGCGCTCTGCAGCTCTGTGGAACAGCACTAGGAATTTTGCTTATTCCTTGGAGCAATACTACTGAACTAAACAGAGCTACCAAGAGCTGGCTGTGCAATGATTTATCTGTTAGAGCATTCAAGATCCTGCAATCCTGACTTAAAAAAAGTTGTAAACCACAAAGAGTTGGCAGAAGAAGTTTCATCTTTTCACATTTGCAGTCTTATTAGACTGGTTTATTGGATAGGAATACCCCTTTAAAGTGGAAAACTCAACAGCAGTTACTGTAAATGTTTGAAGCCTAAGTATAAAAAGCAGAAGCACTTCATAGGGCAGACCAGTAATGAATATAATATATAATCATGAGAACAAACTGATCACCTTTGAAAGTTGTGAAAGCTTGACAGCATGAACTTTGAGCCTCTTGGGGAAAGATGATAGCAGTCCCAATCAAATGGTAAAAAAGAAAAAGAAATTGACAGTATATGGGTAGAGCTCGAGTAAAGAACCAGGCAAGGAAATATTCCAGTTTCTTCAATGGATCATGCAAACAATGCGTTTCAGTGGTTTTACTGCTGTAGCTGAAAAAAGGGAAATCATTACAATAACTGAAATGTGTTGTTTGCCATATCCATTAAAGAAGCTGGATTATTTCCTTGCCTGATACTTTACTGGACCTCGGTCCTTAGACAGTCAGTTCTGTTTTCCATTTAATCTAAATAGTTGAAGTCACAGGTGCTTAAGGCCTTACTACCAGTTATTAAAAACATATGTTAACATACAGTATTTTTCTTCCAGGAAATTTAAAGCGGTTGTCTCACCATGCTGTTTCACAGCCGCAATAAGCAGTTTTAGATTCATGCATCCTGTCTTTTCCTAGTCAGGTTGTGGATGGCTCTATAGCAGTGATTAGCATATCAGCTCCGTATTCTCAGCTCTTCTAATTGCACTGACATGAGAGCAGGAGATGTTATCTATAGCGCAGGGAGCTGCAGAGTAATTACTCTCTTTTGTTTGTTAGAGATAACATACTCTATCCTCTAGCTGACGGCTGTCCTGTGTGCTGACCTCTGGTGACATAACTTCCTGCTCTCAGAGAAGACAAAGAGCAGAGAGAAAAGGTTAGAGCAGGACGGTAATCAGAGAAACATGTGTGCACTCAGAGCAGATAAAATCTATTTTACCTCCTGACCATGGAAAAATCAAGAAACATGTATTTGGAAAAAGTCTTGATTGAATCTTTGAAGTGAGACAAACACTTTAATGTTGGATTTGTATATTAATTACTAGACAAATAAGAATGGGTCATGTTTAGTGTTGAGCGATTTTTATCGACAAAGTTGAAATCGTCAAGGTTTTTATGGTGATCGAAATTTTCAGATCATGCGATAATTAAGGTTAAAATCTGTGCATCATCTATTAAGATCGCGCCATTTTCGGCGCTTTCTGTCATTTTGGCGGCCAGCAAATCAGATTACAGAATAGAGCAGGGTGAGATGTGTGTGCGACGTCATGACTGGGATGTGTATGGTTGCGATTGGCTGGAAAAATCACATGACCTCGTTTTAACATAGAACAGCCCTTCCTGTTCAGCCTTAGTGTCTCTCAGCGTCTCATAGGAATAGGACGTGCTCTCTGCCTGTGGCCAAACAGCTCAGCGAAATTAGTCTATTTCTGCACAGAGAAACCTCTACTATTAGCTGTGATCCTTCCAATTTAGTTAGATTAGAGATTTGAAGATTTTATGTAGTTAGCTAGAGAATTTTAAAGCAGCATCTACCGCTGTAAAGTCATGGGAGGAGAAGGGGGGGGGGGTCCGCGGGCGAACACAGACAAGCTCTATCTATAAAGAACACTGGATAAAGTTCACCAAGACTTAGTGTAGACATTGCACTGCAATATCTTTATTATTAACAGTTTGCTATTGAAATATTTCCTGGATATTGGGCAGCCTGAACTTATATTGGATACACATCATTTCTAGTAACTGCAGGTCTCTTTGTTAGGTGCAAAACTCCACTTTTATTATCAGTATATATTTCAGATAGGTGCTCATTTTCAATTTTAACCTTTCCACCTGTGTTGATATATCCACCTTGCAGTTAAATTACAATGCAGCAGTCTTGTAGTCAGCACAGGTTGTTTGTTGCCAAAAATACCGTGTATCATACGAAAACATAAACGATACGTGTTTTTTGACTTTTGCGCAACCAGCTTGTTAATTGACGCAGCAGTCCACGGTAAATCTTAAAAAGCAAGTTTGTAGTCACCACAGGTGAATTGAAAGGTGGAAAAAATATCCGTGTTTATACTGAAAACATAAGAGATACGTGTTTTTGTTGCACTTTTGCCCAGTCAAGTTTTGTTGATAGAGCACCTTGTCAGTTAAATTTTGAATCCAGCAATTTGGTTTTGATGTAGTAGGGATTGAGCTGTGGAATTTGTTCGTCTTTTAATAAGAGGATCTTTCCAAAACTAATCACATACATTCTCAATTTTTATTTTTTCTGATCCATGGGAGGGAAATGCTGGTGGTAAGCGTGAAAGAGGGGGTAGACACATGTGATGGTAGTAGGTTTCCTGAATGAGAAGTTGCTCATTTTCAGTGCTGGCGACGAAAACGCTATGCCTGAGAGGATCGTCAAATTGCAGTGACCATCAGGCCTGTCATCGCTTGGTCAAAGGCCCTGTTGAATGTTGAATGTATAGAGAACTTCCATACGTCCAATTCTGTCTTCAGTGTGTTAATGCATAACCTGCATCTAGCAGTTCTTACCTCCTTAGTCCTCCCAGTCACGGCCACAAATTTGTCGTCATCAGAGCTTCAAGCTTCCGTCCAACATGAAGCAGCACATATGTCAAATCGTGGTACCCACCACTGTTGGATAATCCATTGTCTGAAGACCTTCCCTTTGTATGAAAATAGTGCGGTTGGGGTTCAGAATGCATGGTTAAGAAAAGATTCAAGTAGGTATGATTTAGTCTGCTCTGACGCTCCAGTTACTGATGCCATTCAGAGGAGGTGAAAGAATGCGGTCAATCGCAAAAAATCCTGTGGCGGTCGGCTGTACGCCTTGCAGTGCCCCTTGCTTGTTAGCCGTCAGCTTATGGATGAGAAAGTCAGGATCGACGCCAAAGTGTTCACCTGTGTTGGATGATTGTATGTTGATGACGACATGGCGGATCCATCCTGGTCTTTTTTCCGGCAGAATTTGCTGGTTGAGCGCTTCGCATCAGTGGAGGAGGAGGAAGACGATGGGGTTGTGTTCAATTTCGGGTCACGCCACAAAAAGGCGTGAGGGGCGCTTCACTAGAAGTCCGCTGATATGATTCGCCGCCATGCCACGGTCATGCGAAAACCACGCTCCTTGCTTATCGCTCAAAAAGGGTTCCAGGACCTCTCAGCCTGGGCCTTCTTTGAGCAGAGCCTCTGATGTCCATCCAGAGATGTCTGTTATGCAGCCTTGTCCGTAAACTGCATAAGTAGGGCAATGTATCCTTAGATGGTTAACCTCCACCAACAGTGTCTTTAGTCAAATGTCAGCGAATGCATGGTTGAATGGAGGGAACACTTTTGGCCAAAAAAGGCCTATGGGACTGTGCCGGTTCCTCTAACCACTGTCACACTCCTTCTGTCTCCGCCTCCTCGCCTCCTCCGCCGTATCCACCAAGCTGTTGCCTCAGCTGACCATGTTCTCTCAGAGTTCATGATCAGGGATGTCAGCCTCCGCTTCAGCATCCCACCGTCGCCCGGTTTCCTCCGCCATCCACAGAGACCCATCCTTACCCCGTTTACTACTTCTCGCCAATTTGACGTACCTGCACGCCGACTACAGCTGGCCAGTCTAGCAGCGCCGAGCCTTCTGTCTTCCAGGTTTGGAGCAGAGAGAAACACTTTAACCCAAACATCCAAGCCAAAAGCGGAATGTCGCGGGCATTGCCAGGCTTTTGGCCTTTTGGAAAATGTTTTGCCTTGTCCGTTCTGTGTGTGGACACAGATGGTGTTCAGTCCAATTCATGGCCACTGTGGCCTGCACCAATACAAGATTGTCCGAGCAGGCATTTCTTATGCCGCTGAGAAAGCCAGTCACCTGCCCTTGGCCAGCCACGTGTGTTAATCGAAGAAATTTCAAGAGCGTTGTTGCTTTCTGTTGCCGGAATAAATGACAATCTTCTCCACGACACTTGGGACTAGTAGCACGGCCAAGGCGTCATTATATTCTCATGTGACAGCTCACTGGGTGAGCTGGGTGGATGTCTTATGGCGGTGACTTTGGCTCTCAGGCTCGGCGCAACGCTGCTTCAAATATACGCGAGGGATGGTTGCAGGGGTTCTTTCTACCCAAGTTGTGTCGCTCGATGGTGGTATTCACGTTGCCAGTGTATCAATGGGCCGTGACGCGGTTGATATTAAATGTATGATTTGGTGACCGTCTCTCACACTTTGGTAAGGTGCTGTGTGGTAGGCTTCAGAAGGATTAGTTGTAGTGTGCGTCGGGATGGGGGTAATGTTTTCGAGAAGGGGCAAGGCAAGGGGTGGCGTAAATACGGGCGAAATCTGCTTGGCCGCCCTTAAGATCGGTAGGCTGGATGCCATCCCTGTTTGCCTGGGCAAATGTCATGAACCTTGTCGTCCAGACATTTCTAAAAGAGGCTACGGGTCTGGACTTACCTGCTGAAGAAGGCTCGAGGTTGATGTTCGCAACTTCCCCGTTAGCACCCTTGCTTCGTCCCAGCTTGGGCCTGCATTTGTCAGGTCAGCTCGGCTCCCCGTGTCAACCGTCTGCATTGTTGACGTTTTTGGCAACACGCTGGAATTCCACCCTCCACATGCTCCAGCGTGATTGTGGGAGCAGATAATGCCATTACGCAGGTACGAAGTTGACACATGGCCTGTACAAAGCATGCGGTGCGGGACCTCGGGGTGTTGAGCCACGAGAGTGGAGGCAGAGGTTGACAGAGCTCTTGCACCCATTCTTGCCAGCTTTGAGAAAGCCACACATAAATGGTCAGGCGGACGTGCGTCTTTGGTCAGCATGAGCATTGTGTGTGATCTGTTGTTCTGGAAAACGATCGTTGGGACACTATGAAACATCAGGTCCTCGCAGCGACGGACGAGGTGACGGTCACAGGTGCGGATCGGAGCCTTTCTCTCTCGTCAAATCCACAAGGCCCGACAGTTTCCTCAAGTTTTTATCGGTTTCAATTAGGCAGTGGTTCGGGTCCAGAAGCTAGTGCAAGGCGGCACTTCAGCTCTCTAGGGGCATCATCTGAGGCAGTCAGGGCTGTGTTGATCTGTGACGGAGGAAGGGAGGAGGAGGAGGAGGAGGAGGAGGGATTCCTAGACATCTGAATTCCGTGCCTTGGGAATAGAGGTTGGCTGTGAATTTGAGGAGATGGTAGGAAGATGAGTTGCTAGTGCCACCTCAACCCCCAGAAACAGGTCTTGGGGAATCTCAAGGCTCACTTCTCTCACTATGAGTGCTTGGATGCTCATTTCCTCTCTTTTCCAAAATCATGTTCCTCGCATTAAGGCCATCTAAAATGAACAACAGTTACTCTTAGGTGGCCACCCTCCTGGATCCCCGGTACAAAACATAACTCTAGCACTTTCCTTAGCCACCCACTCCAAATAGAGAGTAAAAGTGCAGGAGATGGTGACCATGCTGATTGATCATGTCTGGAGACATCTGTTGCGCTCTGCTTCTACGTGTTGTACAAAGGTCAACGGTTGGAACATCGCCAGCGACGATGACAGCAGTAGAGTGCCAGTAGCCGTAGCGGCGCAGCGGCAAGCAGCAGGCAAGGTTGGCAGAAGCATAATGGGTGACCCTTGCTGGCCATATATTTATTTACCTACTGTTCACAAATCGCATGAATGTTGCAGGGCCATCAGATTACAGCACAGTAGAGACACAGGCTTAAGAGTTCATGGTGTGCACGACTATCTGGTTCTAACACCGTGATGTTTTTGTATGTGTTTCCGGACCCAATAGACTTCTGGGTATCCAAATTGGACGAATGGCCCGAGCTGGCTAGCCACGCAATGAGTGTTGTCTGCCCAGCAAGCTCCGCGTATATCTGTAGCGGATCTTTCAGTCACAGCCGGAGGTGTCATTACAGAAACAAAACATTATCCGGCTCTTCCACCAGTAATTGTGGATCGTTTTGAACTTTTCATCTAGATTGTTTAATCAGGCATGGATCTCTGATGATGTTTGTGGCCCCATATTGCCGAGGTCACCGATTAGTTGCTTTGGTCTACTTCACCCTCATTCCTCTCCAAACAGATATGGTCTCTTGAAAAAACTTATTTTTAAAAATGTGATCATTTCTTACTGTCAATTTTTATTCTCAATTCCCAACGTTCATTTTTTCTGGTTTTGCCGTGAGGAGCTAAAAGACACTCAAGTTTCATGACAAACCAGATTCCATGTTTCTCACTTCATCCGCTTCAGAATTTTCACATTGTCATATGGTTTTTGGGGTCATGTTTTTGCCTCACCAATTTTTAACAGTGGCTGAGAAAGTTATATTTATAATTTTTTGGGGTCGTGTGTGCCTGTGAGATACTAGCAATTAATCATGGTCTTTGGAACGCAGAAATGTGGCTTCTAAGTGGCATTTTCTCCTTTACACAATTTTTATAACTGGGCTTGAGAAAGTCATTATTTATTAATTTTTATTGGGGGTCATGTTTTGCTGTTGATGATACAGCAAATAATTCATGGGTCCTTGGAAACAGAAAATTGTGGTTCTAAGTGGGCATTTCTCTCTTCCATCAATTTTTATACAGTGGCTGAGAAGTTCATTTTTATAATTTTTTGGGGTCTATGCTGCCTATTTGAAATGCAGCAATACTAAGGTTCTATTCTAAAAACTTAACTGATTTGCTATGCAATCCATTTTTGAGACAAAACCCATTTGTTGTGAATTAACTAATTAAAATAAAAGAGAAAAAGACGGGTGATTCCATTCCGTATTTTAAAAATGTGTGTTTTCTAGATTTAAAGTGACTAAAAAACTTGCATGTAACAAAAATTGATTTTTTTATAAAAAATGAATTCTCTGAATTGTACAAGGGAGGGTAGCGGAAAACTTGAACATGATGTAGGTTACTTCAAGGGACATGGAGTATGGTGCATGGACAGAGAAACAAAGTACAGAGCCATTTCCTGCCTAGCACGTTGAGTAAAATGAGAAAAAGAATGCCAAGATAAAGGGCGTCCTTGGGTGTACCAGGTGCGTTAACACACAGTTTTCCAAGTTTGAAGCTCAATGGTCCATCACTCAAACGGTAGGGGCATAGCGCTACCTAGGTATTGACTGTGTACTGATGGAAAGGCTTGGAGTTCTCAACACTTCCGCTTCCGCACTGTTGTTCGCTTCTGCACGACAGGTTTTTGTGGCTGCCTCATCAGGGGATTTTTTTCCTTCGTGTTTATAGATGACGGATGCAGCATGGGCTCTAACACGCACCTATTGTAACTCCGGCCCCGGGGGCATGTTTTTTGGCACAGGACAGGTATAGTCAATTTTCCCAGTGAAAACTGAAAATGGTGGTTTTAAAGACTTTCCCTTTTTTCCCGGGATTTTTTAAATTGGGGGTCATGCAGGGTTTTGGGGGTCTGCTGTGGCCCCGGACAGGTATTTGTCAATGTTTTCCCGTGAAACTAAAATTGGGGGTTGGGAAAGGGCTCCCTTTTTTCCGGGCTCTTTTTAAATGTGGGGGTCTTGGGAGGGTTTGGGGGTTTATGCTGTGGGGCCCCGGGGTTAGGTATAGCAATGTCCCGTGAAAAATTTAAATGGTTTGGGTTTTGGGGACTCCTTTTTCTGGGACTTTTTTAAATCCTTTTGGGGTTCATTCAGGTTTGGGGGGTTATGCTGTGGCCCCCGGGACGGTATAGGGCAATGATTCCCGGGGAAATTTAAAATTGGGGGTTTTAAAGACTCCTTTTTTTTGGCACTTTTTTTAAAAGTGGGGGTCAGCAGGTTTTTGGGGGGTTTATTTCGCATTCCAGGACAGGGAAAATTTTAATGTCCCGTTCAAGTAAAATTTATTTGGGTTTTTTTTTCATACTGCCCTTTGGCACTTTTTTAATTTTGTGGGTTTTGGGAGGTTTTTTAAAGGGGCATGTGTGGGGACAAAGGCCCGGGATAGTGAATTTGGGCCCGTTTACTTTTTTTTTTGGGGCTTTTATAGCCTAAGTGTTGGCCGTTGGGTGTAGAAGGGTATCCCCTTTGACTTTTTAGTGGATTTTTAAATTGCGGCTTCTCCAGCCCCGTTTTGGGGGTAAAAATTTTTAAAGGGGTTGTTGCTCCCCCCATAGCTTTAATTGGGCATCGGGATGATGACTATCGATAAAGTTTTCCCTTTTCGATGGTGGGCCGACTATCGACTATCGATCGATGTCGATAGCCAAAGTAATCGCTCAACACTAGTCATGTTGTACCCAGGGGCGTTGCTAGGGTCCTAAAACATCCGGGGCCTGGGCCCTCTGTGTTACATTTTGCGCGGAGGGACTGGGTTGATACAGCATTTTTGTTATGCCACATTGGAACTGCGGCATGCATTTAAAGAGAGAAAAAACGTATAAACGGTCCATCACTAATTTTACACAAATTCCACATAGATCTGTCCATCACCTCAGCAGTCACTGTGTAATGAAGGTCAGCACCATTTTTTTTTTTTAAAAGCGCTGATCTATGTATGGTAATGTAATACCTTATAAATCATATCATACAGTTACCAAATAATAAACCTATACACGGAACAAATATACCATACATATGATTGCTACTAAAGAAAACTCTACAATACCAATGCCCAAAAATATTACTACTTAGGGATCAAATAATACTATGAGCTCTGTTTGGTTACTATGGACTCTGATTGGTTGTTATGGGCTCTGATTGGTTGCTATGGGCTCTGATTGGTTTCTATGGGAATCAAATAAAGTCTTAGACCTAGACAGTTTCATACAGGTGGCCCCACAAGTTTTTTCAGTCACATTCATTTTTCCCTCCTCACCTTCCGAGAGCCATAACTTATAATTACTATTATAATTATTTTTCCATCTACATAGACATATGAGGACTTTTTATCTTGTGAGATAAGATGAACTCTTTGATGGTGTCACTGACCATACTGGGAAACTGAAAAAAATTCTAAGTGGTGTGAAATGTGAAAATAAAAGTACTTGCTTTATGTTTTGTGGGGGTTTTCATTTTATAGCATTCACTCTTCTGCAGGTGAACATGATTCTGTCAATACCAATTACATAAGTTTTTTCTTTTACTTTTAGTACTATACAAAAAACTCCAAACATTTTCTATGTCTTACATTTTTGCCACAGTGCCATTTTCTACAACTCATAACTTTTATGTACTTCCACCAATGGACCTGAGTGAGGGGGCATTTTTTGTCAGCTGTAGTGTTCTTTTTATTGTTACCATCTAAAGATACATGCGACTTTTTGATCACTTTTCCCCCCAATTATTATGTATCAAAACGGCCAATCAGAGCTCATAGTAACTAATCAGAGCCCATAGAAATCAATCAGAGCTCATAGCAACTAATCAGAGCCCACAGCAACCAATCAGTCATAGCAACTAATCAGAGCCCACAGCAACCAATCAGAGCTCATAGCAACCAATCAGAGCCCACAGCAACCAATCAGAGCTCATAGCAAACAATCAGCCCATAGAAACCAATCATAGCCCATAGCAACCAATCAGAGCTCATAGCAACCAATCAGAGCTCAGCTTTTATTTTTTCAGAGCAGTATATGAAATTAAATGGGAACTATTGGTTGCTATGAGCTCTGATTGGTTACATGAGCTCTGACTGGTTGCTATGAGCTCACATTGGTTGCTATGAGCTCTAATTGGTTGCTATGAGCTCTGGTTGGTTGCTATGAGCTCTGATTGGTTGCTATGAGCTCTGATTGGTCGCTATGGGCTATGATTGGTTGCTATGGGATCTGATTGGTTTGTTGCCCATAGCGACCAATCTTACTGCAAGACAATTTTCATACATAAAGCCCAAAATGACCCAAACCACACCATTTTGGAGTTTAGATTTTTTCTTGCAAGGTGTTTACCAGAGGGGATAAATGATGTTATATTTTATTAGACTGGCCTTTTACAAATGCAGCGATATCAATGGGTGTAACTTTTTTTTTTTATTATTCGTAAAATGACAAAAAGGGGGTGATTTGAACTGTTAATATTTATTATCTTTAATAGTTTTAAAACTTTATTTTGAACTTACAGATTTAGTCCCCTTAGGGTTCTGGACCACTTGGGGGCATGGAGGGAGGGTGTACAAACATAATATACATATATAATGCTGACCCACAGAGCTGATCAATATAACTGCAGACTGTCAGCTCTGTGGATCACACTGACCCACAGAGCTGACAATCAGTCTGCAGTTATATTAATAAGCTCTGTGGGTCAGATATATAATGCTGAATCAGCTCTGTGGGTCAGATATATATATGCTGATCCACAGAGCTGATTAAAATAACTGCAGACTGATTGTTAGCTCTGTGGGTCATCACAGAGCTGACAATCAGTCTGCAGTTGTTATATTGGCCTCCAGACATGTATATAACAGTCATGTTGAAATACATCCCACAGCCTCCCTGTACATACCTAACATTGCCGCCAACTGTTCTGCAGGGTACAGCACACAGTGACGAGCAGGAGGAGGTGGAGAAGGAGGGAGGTGAGGGAGATGTTCAGGAGCCGGCAGCCGAGGCTTACTGCAGCCTTTCTCCTCCTCCTCCTCCACCACTACCCTGTTTCCCTGAAAATAAGACAGTGTCTTATAGTAATTTTTGCTCATAAAGATGCACTATGTCTTATTTTCAGGGGATGTCTTACTTTTCCACAAATAAATTATAACATGCTATACTAGTGTGTGTGTGTATATATATATATATATATATATATATATATATTAAAGTTTAGAGTCACAAACCATAGGATATATGTATGTAAAGGACATTTTATGGCAGCTGCAGTGACTTATCTCAAAGGATGGCAAATGTGACATGCTGGGACTTGTAGAACTAGAAGTTCCAGCATGCCCCGTCAGCCATCCTGTGTTATGTGTGTGTGTGTGTGTGTGTGTGTGTGTGTGTCAGTATCATTGCTCTGTTTTCCTGCCCATCCCTCTCTTACTTGTACACTGTCTCCTGTCCTGGGATGTTCGGGACCTTTGGTGACATCACAGTCACATGACCTCCCTGCACAGGTCCTTCAACACTCAGGCGCTACAACAATATGTCTCAGGGCCGTTTCTCCAGGTGAGCGGGGCTTGGGAACACCTGCTCCCCTCCCCCCACCTTTCTCTCTGCCCACCCTTAGGGATGGCCCTGTGTATGGGGAGCTGCAGCAATGATTTCCGCTATGTCTTATTTTCAGGTGGTGCCTTATATTAGGGAGTTCAACAAAATCTCAAACGCAACAGCTGGCAGCTAAGGCCCCGTTCACACGGCTTATTTGTACGCGGATTGGCGCCGTACTCCGCGCCGGATTTGCGCTGCAGTACGGCGCCAATCCGTCGGAGTAATTACGGTAATCCACTGCTCTCATAGAGAACAGTGGATTCCGTCGCTCCTTCCCAGCTCGGCGAATCCGCCGGGCAGAAAGTGACATGCACATTATTTACGGCGCGGAAGCGCCGTAGATAATACATTGTCTATGGGGCCGGCGGGCTGCTCCCCCGCCGCGCTCCCGCCCCGCCCGCGTCCCGCCCCTTATTCACGCCGGATTTGCGAGCGCAATCCGGCTCGCAAATCCGGCGTGAATAAGCCGTGTGAACGGGGCCTAACAGTGAGTTAGGCTGACTGTTCTATGCCCCTCCTGATGCCTGCGCAAAGCGCAGCATCACAGGTGCCACGGACCCACTGAGAAAAGAAGCACCGCATTGTTGGTAAAGAGATCCAACAATGCGGCACTACTCTAGTGAGTGCATGCTGGCTGGCTGAGGGGTGAAAGATTCGGGGCAGCAGGTGTTTTATCCGGCACGAGCCCGGATAAAACTGCCTAGCAACGCACCTGGCTGTACCTCTGTAGGCCTACGATTTCATGCACAGATTTTTTCTGCTGAATTTATACGGAATTTGTCAGAAACAAATTGTGCAATGTTCTATAGGATGCCATCATACAGTATTGCTTCTATGGGATAGTATTTTCATAATGCAGTGACATATGGAGGCTCTTTAAAGAGGCACCATATGGCAGTGTATAAAGTATCTAGGGCTCTATGCACATAGCTACATTGTATGATTTTATAAGCTGAATTATGGTGCTATAAATTATATATCAGTTCGAAATGTGAAACATGTGTGACTTGCTTTCTGTTAGAAACCATGGCACAAGACTTTATACGCCCACCAACCAATGCATCAATTGCCATCGGGAAGCATGAAGGAATTTCCAGGCAAGGCACCTTTATTTGGTATATTCTAAAAATGACTCATGAAAAAATCTAAAGTTTACA
The DNA here is from genome assembly GCA_025379985.1 of Phyllomedusa bahiana. Lineage (NCBI taxonomy): Eukaryota > Metazoa > Chordata > Amphibia > Anura > Hylidae > Phyllomedusa > Phyllomedusa bahiana. The sequence continues at coordinate 46,699 of JAODAL010006925.1, forward strand.
TTTAATTTCCTATTACCCTTCTCATATATGCATGGCTGGTTTCAACGAGACCAACACATGCCATCTGGAAAGCATACAAGACACATGGCTTCCAAGTCTTCTGCTGGCAATCTCTCTGGGAACATGAGTTATTGGATGAATCCCCAAGTGCTTTCACACAAAATCCTATCTGGAATCACAGCAAATATTCACTTGACATTTTCCATATACTGTAGTTTTGCTTCTTATTATGTGGTTTGGATACAGTTGTCACAATAAGTCTGAAGAATGTTACAAAGATCAGATCTAATTATGCATTGGGAAAGTGTTGCATGAGACCAGAAGGGGTGTGTTTCATTTCATGGGTTATGTCTAATATTGCATTAGCACCGCTAGCAAAAATGTGGCGCGCCGTAGCCTGCATGTCGGGCTGCGGGCGCACCTAGGTCCCCTCTGCCGGGGATGGGTGGCACTGCAGTCCGCTTGCCGGGTTGCGGGCGTGCTTGTGTTACAGACAGGAACTTACCTGACCGCGCTCATGCTCTTCCGCACTCCTCTGCGGGCCGGTGCATGTGCTCACGTTCCCTAGGGCGCGCGTGCGCCGGCTCTCTGACATTTAAAGGGCCAGCACGCTGGTAATTGATTAATTGCTGGGCGCTGACCCTACATATTCCTGTGACCTCCCTTTGTTCCCTGCCGGATCTTTAGTGTGTGTAGCCTATTGAGAAAGCAGTTCCAGAAGCCTTGTCCATATTCCCTTGTACTGAACCATCTGATTCCGTCTTTTGACCATGAATATTTGCTGCCTGTCCTGACCTTCCTGCCTGTCCCCGACTACGAGTTTGCCTTACGTCTTTGTACCTCGCTGCACCTCGGCTGCCTCCACAAGCAAGTCACATCAGGGGTAGCGACCTGGTGGAATCCCGCCGCAGCAAGTCCATCCTGCTTTTCGGCGGGCTCTGGTGAATACCGGGACCCACATAGACTCCGTTCCCTGGCGTGGCCTGTACCACCGCTTGTGGTGGTCCAGTGGATCCACCACTCCAGGTCATTACAGGTAATAAGCTGCAATACCAGACACAGCTTATATACAAGAGTGGCGGAGTTTCTAGGAAAAAGGAAGACCCTCTTTCCTACTCTTAAACAACCCCTTTAACAATACTATAGATGTGCACCATTAAATGTGTTTTAAAAGTTTTAACTGCTCATTAGTCATTTGATAGTAATAGAATAGAAAAAAAAAAAACTTACCTTTTAAACCCTGGTGATCCCGGCTATTGGCATAACTGTTCCCTCTTCACATAACCCAGCAGGTATTCACAGACCACAGCAGTCTATTGCTGGATATATCGTACGTGACTGCTGTGGTCTGTAAATAGATGCAGTGTCACATGAAGAATGAATGGTAACATCACAGGCGCCTGAAAACCCTGGGACCGGCCCTGGAACTCAAATGAGCGGGTTTAAATGGTAGGTTTCTGATTTTTTTTTCTACTTTTTTTGGCAATGACTTATGAGCAGTTAAAATTTTCGGAACACCGCTTTCATGTGAAATAAATTGATCAGATATTATGCCAAACTCAAATAGGAAGCCATGCAAGAAATGACTGCTATTGGCCCAACCCTCTGAGGTTTAGCAATAGAAATGGTTGTACAAAATACTAGGGTTGGGAAAGAAAAATAATCTGCATTATAAGCTACCAGGCCTATGTTGAGATTTATTTTGCCCCCTTGGTGGTAAAGTCATAGGAGGCCACAGGGCTTGCCTCACATTAGATTAGCCCTGTACAACTTATAGAATGAGCAAAGTCTTTCTGGCGGCCCACAATGGCGAATCTATATAAACCCCTACCCCATAAATATGCGGTATCATCCGGTTTGAGTTTGTCCAGCAGCATTCTCGGGCAGTCCGGTGGCAGTCTCAGATAGTCTGGGGGGGCTGTCTGTCCCCTACATCCTGAAATGTTGTGTAGGCCTGCATTAGATGGTCCCCTGAGTGGTACCCCACATGATATACTGTCATTCAGTGTACAAGTAATCATTCTGAACTGCCTAAATAAGTAAATAGCAGAAAGTAAGAGTCCCAAGTAACGCTTCCACACATTTATGTGATAATATTCAATGCTATACCACTATACATACCACAGAACCATACACTGTACAGTGCTATTGAATGCCACTATAGTGGAAATACCGCCAGTGATGTAATAGTTTAATAGTGATATATGTTAAATGAATATAAGATTTCTGCTGCTGACAAGCCCCAGGTGTTAAAAGAGCTAAGGCATCCGTTCAGCTAAGGCATCCGTTCAGCGGGGGTAGTTGACTCAGCTTGGGTGGCCACACAGGCAACGCACCCCTAAACCCTGGTTCCTTATTACCCCATCTTTGGCTTTGTAAGCACAAAGCGTGGTAATCCAAATATCCCTGGGCTCCAAATTCCATAGAGAATGCTTGAAGTTGTGGTTTCTCAACAGCTGGAGAGTGGTGCATTCGAGACCATTACTGCATATTACAAAGAAGGTCATTTGTATTTGGTTTATAGTAAAGCATCCAGGGTGATTTATAGTGGACAAAATGCTGCCAATTGTCTGGATCTGTCCATAAACTGCTAATTTGCCAGATGTGGATTAACAAAATTCAGGGGAACAATTTAGCCTCAAATCCATTCAGGCAGAAAAAACATGACTGTTTGCTCTGTGTTCAGTCCAATTCTGAGGGAACAGTTGTTCGGAGCATATAAACAGGATTTCACGAGGCGGGTTAATGTATCTTTTGACAAGCAGCCACATTGCACTGTTTTGCTCAGAAGTAGAATATCTGAATCATCTCTGAACTAGGAAAGTACAGGTTTTCCCGACTGTATGTAGAGAAAGGGTAGAACTGCTACCAGAACACAACTTTTTGTGCAATTTATTGATTTTTGCCAGGTGATTGGCTTCCTGCCAAAAACCACAGCATCACAAAAAAATGTACACAACAAATTAGGGTATATTTAGGGCTTGTTCACACAATGTTTTGGATCCGTTTTGGATGGTTTTTTCAGACCCTTTTTTAACCTGCGAAAACTGGATGCAACTGCACCAAAAACGGATCCAGAAAACCAACAGCGACCCTTTTTTGGTGCTATTGGATGCGTTTTTAGGATCCGTTTTTTTTCAATGGTTTATTTAAATAAATTAAAAAACTGCAATTTAAATATAATATAATAAAATAATCAATGACCAAAAAAAACCCCCTTTTTTTATGTGTCAAACAATGTAATACACCTATGATTTTAGAACCCCCCCTCCCCCTATTTTTTTTTTTTTTCAACCCAAAAGTTTCAATCCCACCCAGTAAATTAATTAATAAAATTGTATAAACTAAATCATTTCTAAACTAAATATTTATAAATTAAATATATATTTAGTATACATATATATAAATATATATATATATATATATATTTATGTACATATATATAAATGTACATTTATATACTATTATATACATTTATAATATATACATTTAAACTTTTGTATAGAATTTATATATAATATATATATATATATATATATATATACACACATATATATATATATATATATATATATATATATTGTATATATTTTACATACATTTATAAACTAAATATAACCCAAACAAAATATTAAAATTTGATATTTAATTTAAATCCAATGAGTTTTACGGATGCGTTTTTGGCATCAAAAACGGATCCAAAACGCACCCAAATGTATGCTGTGCTTTTGCATCCGCTTTCGGATGCAAAAGCGCACTCCCATTATTTCTCATGGGGATTTCTCTTGCGTAAAACGCAAGAAGAATTGACATGTCCAATTCTTAAAACGGATCCGAAAAAACGGATCGCGAAAAACACATCGGCAATCACTCGTGTGAACAGCGATGCGCTTTTGCCCAATGAAAGCAATGTTAATCCACGAAAAAAGTCAGATCCTTTTACGGATTCGTAAAAAGGGATCCTAAAACGATCACAAAAATGCGGGGAACAACCCTTACACCCCTTAATTTCGGGGTACATATTCCCCGCAATTACCCGGGGTGTTCGGAGCTTGCTCCAATGGGATACTCCGCATGCGGGGGGGGGAGGGGGGGGCAATCCGCCGCCCATAGATGTCATTACTCGAGGAGGTAAGCACCTAAATAAATGACAGTCAATTATCTCCCCGCCCTACAAAACGATCGTATTGTATTAGCGGGAAGGAGGCTAATCCAAGTTCTCAAAAACTGGGGATTACCGTAAGAGGGGGCGCTTTCGCCCGTATTAAGCCAGTACCTTTCAACACTGCGAAATGCATTCCAAAAAAAGTCGTGTGAACATAGCCTTAAACCCAAACCTTAGGTTGTTTTTTGCTACCCTATCGAAATATGATAGGGGGAAGAACTGAGTTCCATATATAAGGTTTACATGACTTGGGCAGGATACTGTGTTAAAGCAAGTAAATCCAAAATTGGGACATCTAACAGACTAACCCCTTTTTTTCTCCCAACAGAAAATTAGAGTTTTCCCTGTTTTAGCATGTGTAGAGAGCAAGCTGTAATACACTGCATATAGGCGGACCAGCAGGACTTTAAGGGCGACATGTCCCAGTAGGGCTGCACCAATTTTTGGGGTATTTTTCACCAAAAAACTGTTGACGACTATTATCTTAAAATGAACTGTGACACCAAAACTAGACATTTTATCCGGGCATACACTTTTGAATTTGAAGTGGGGCACATAAAATATCAACAATGATATGCTAGGGCCCCCTATTTTTTGGGTATTCCCAAAAATTTAGGCGATTAAATATGATAAAAAGCAACAAAACGCCGATTTTTGACAGGTTTTTTATTGGCATTATACACAAAATTTAAATGCCCCTTTAAAACTGGCGTGGAAGCGCCTCTTTTCTGACATGTCGCCCTAACCTTCTCTTTTAGGAATCCTCTTAGGATTTACTCTGCTTATTACTCACTTATTATTCACCTTCATATGAATTTTCTACGCTTGCCCATAGACTATGTAAGGTATTGTATCTTGGCTTCATTCATTTTTTTTAGCGTACTAATGACTTGATACATTAAAAAAAACCTTTTCTCTCCTCTCACCTTTGTTCCAGCGCTGCCGCTTTCCTTCTACTCTGCTGGTCTTCTATTTATTTCCTTGTTCCAGCTGAATGGGACATCTCCCTACTTCAGACACTGATAGACTGGAGTCATCACATACCAATGCTTCACATCACCTCACCATGCCAGGTAATGGCACGTATTATCGCATTTACCCAGAACTAGGAAGTAAACAGAAGACCAGCAGAGAGGGAAGATGGCAGTAGCGCGGGAACATAGGTGAGAGGAGAGTTGAATATAACCTTTTTCAGGCCACGGGTTCTTCGTCTTTAAAAACTTATCCCTAAAAAGGCAAAAAAATAATCTAAAATATAACTTTTACGTCAAATTTGTAGATATGATAAGAAGAATAATCATAATAACCATCATTAGTGCAAAGGAATATATTTGGGCTAAGACCTCCCAGGATAACAGGTGCATACACCCATTTAGATATTGCTGCTGTCTATATTGTCATAGTATAGACATTTTCTTACAACTTGGTATGGTAAGTTGTAAGAAAATTTAGGAAAGAGGAAAAAATTGAGTTTCTGAGGGTTTTCTAAAGAGATAAAAGTATTGTTCTCAAACCCTCAGACAAAGGGAGAAATGTGGTAGTTCTGGACCACATAAAATAAAAAAAAAGTAATGCTGGATATGTTATCAGATGGTCGTTTCTATGTTATCCTTGAGAGTGATCCTTCAGAAAGATTCAGGCTTGAACTTAAATTTCTCCTCATAAAATCTTTGGTTCAGAGACTATTTTCAAAGAATGAATGTGAATTTATGAATTAAAAAAATCATACGATACCCACATACTATGCTTTGGCCAAAGTCTATATAGGCCTTGACCTCTTAAAGGGATGTCCTAGTTTATCACAGATAAACTATATTAACCCCTTAAGGACCAAGCCAGTTTTGGCCCTACTGACACAGCCCTATTTTTGAAATCTGGCATGTGTCACTTTGTGTGAGAATAACTTTTTGACACTTTTACTTATCCATGTGATTCAGAGAATGTTTTTTCGTGACACATTGTGCTTTAAGATAGTAAGAAATTTTGGTCTATACAATCCTTGTTTCATTGTGAAAAATATCAAAATTTTGTGAAAATTTGGAAAAATTAGTCATTTTGAAAGCTCCAAAATTTCTGTGTGCAAGACAGATAATTATTCACCACAAAATAGTTTATATCTAGCCTCTACCATATGTCCACTATAGGTTGGCATCATTTTTTACGACATTGGGGGCTTAGAAACTTAGTAGTAATTTCTCACATTTTCAAGAAAATTTGCAATATACATTTTTTTAGGGACCACTCCAGTTCTGATGTGGCTTTGAGGGGCCTGCATGTTAGGTACCCCCAGAAATCACTCCATCTAAGAAACTAGACCCCTTAAGGTATTTACAACAGTGTTTAGGAAGTTTGTTAATCCTTTAGGTATTTCACAGAAATGAAAGTGAAGTGGAGGTGAAATTTCAAAATTTTCAATATTTATCTATTATTCACTGCAATACGGTAAATGTGACTAGGTAAATGCAATGTAACATCAATTCCCCCAGGGCTGCCGTTTTTAGAGATATCCCATATGTGGCCCTAGTGCACTATTTGGCTCAACCACAAGCCCCAGAATAGGAGGAGCACCTACTGGACTCTGGGGTCTCATTTTCTATACGATTTTATTTAGGCACCATTTCAGCTTTGATGACACCCTAAGGTGCTAAAACTTAATAAACACTCCTAAAAAGACCCCATATTGGAAACTAAACCCCATTAGGAATATATACAGGGGTGCAGTGAGTATATCAAACCCACAGGTGATTCACAAATTATTTTTAGCATTAGGCTGTGAAAATTAAAAATTATTTTTTTCCAACAATCTGCAATTTTAGCTTAAAATATTTCCAAGCAATCCTGGAAAAAAGCATCTAAAAATTTGTTACGCAATTTCATCCAAGTTCAGCAGTACCCTATATGTGGGTGTAAACTGCTGTTTGGGCACATGGCAGGATGTACATGAGAGGGAGCGCTATTTGGCTTTTGGAATGCAGATTTTGGTGGGTGCCATGTCGCATTTGCAAAGCTCCAAAAGCACCAGAGCAGGTGAAATCTTCCAGAAGTCACCCCATTTTAGATTCAACACCCCTCATGGATCTCATATAGGGGTGTATTGTGCATTTTGGGCACACAGGTGTTCCATCATTTTTTTAAGCATTGGGCCATGAAATGTGGAGGGGGGGGGACGCAGTTCCGTCATTGTTTTTTGGGCTTCAATTTTACAGCGTACCTCGTACGGGATAAATGACAGGATAACTTTACTATGGGGATCGGTATACAATTGCAATGGTATAAATTTTATATCGTTTTTTATGTTTTATTACTTTTACACAATAGAAATAGGTCTATAAAAAATTGCATTTTTATGTTGTCCTATTCTGACAGTCATAACTTTTTTATTTTGCTGTGTGTAGATCTGTGTAGGGCCTTGTTTTTTGCGGGGTGAATTGATGCTTTTATTGGTACCATTATGGGATGCATACGATACTTTGTTCACTTTTTATTAAGGTTTTTGTGAGGCGTTTTGAACAAAATACAGCAATCCTGGTAGTGTTTTTTATTTTTATTTTTTATAGCGGTCACTCTGCTTTAGATATGACATGCTATCTTTACTCAGCAGGTCGATATGATTACAGCAATACCCCATTTGTATATTTTTTAATTTTTTACTGCTTTTATAGAATAAAAACACTTTTATTCAAACTGGAAAACACATTTTTGCATCACCATAGTCTGAGAGCCATAACTTTTTTTCTTTTCTGTGTACGGAGCTGTGTAGGGGCTTGTTTTTTGCGGAAAGAGTTGACTTTTTTATTGGTATCCTTTTTGGGGGGACAAGACTTTTTGATCAGTTTTAAATCCATTTTTTGGAAGGCAGAGTGAAGAAAATACTACAATTCTAGTAGTGTTTTTTATTTTCAACAGCGCTCACCATGCAGTATCCGTAATAAGTTAGCTTTACTCTGTGTGTCAATACGATTATGGCGATACCCAATTTATATAGTTTTTTTTATGTTGAAGCACTTAAAAAAAATAGTGTTTTAGTGTGTAAAAGAATATTTATGCATCGCTATCTTCTGAGAGCCATAACTTTTTTATTTTTTCAGTATACAGAGCTGTGTAAGGACTTTTTTTTCTGCAGGATGAACTGAAGTTTTAATTGGCACAATGTTGGTGTTTATAGTGGTTTTTGATCGCTTTTTATTCCATTTTCTGTGCTGCGGGGTGAACAAAAATCTTAAATCTGTGATTGTTTTTTTTTTGTTTTTACTTTACAGCGTTCGCCGTACGGGTTAATTAACATGACAGATTTATAGGGCAGGTTGTTACGCACGCGACAATACAAAACATGGGTACACACCAAATTTTACACACTAAAAAGTGTTTTTAGTGTGTAAAAGAATATTTATGCATCATTATTTTATGAGAGCTATAACTTTTTTATTTTTCCATATACAGAGCTGTGTAAGGCCTTTTTTTGCGGGATGAACTGACATCTTAATCGGTACAATGTTGGCGTTTATAGGAGTTTTTAATCGCTTTTTATTCCATTTTATGTGCTGCGGGATGAACAAAAATCTTAATTCTGTGATTGTTTTTTTTGGGGTTTTTTTACGGCGTTCACCGTACGGGTAAATTAACATGACAGATTTATAGGGAAGGTTGTTACGCACGCGGTGATACCAAATATGGGTACTTTATTTATTTTTGATCTTTTTTGGGCGATTGCCGCTTGTAAAGGGGAAAAGGGCGATGTACGTGTTTTTTATTTTATTTTTTGTGTTTGTGTTTTACTTATTTTTCACATTTTTTACTTTTTCACATTTTTTTTTACTTTTCCCCATAGGGGATTTGAATGAGTGATCTTTAGATCTCTCATTCAATAGAAATCACTACACAGCTTGTTGCTGTAAAACGTAATTAGGCTGTGCACATCTAAAATATACTTTGAAAACGTAAGCATAGGTGCACACTGAAAAGGCAATAGCATACATCTAATACAAATAACAGTGGCACACTAAAGACTAAGTAAAACCTCAAGGTAAAATAGGGAAAATTGGAAATGCATTACTGCTAAGGAAAATAATGAAAAACCTGGGACTCTTAGTTACAGTTTTTGATCAAAGATTGTATTAAGCTCACCTCCCAATAGCGTCAAGGGGTTCCCAGAGCAGGTGAGTCCCTACACTAAAACATGTTACCTTGCTAGGAGTCCATTCAGACTGCTTGTTCCTGTGTACTGGTTCCTATGACAACTGTCAGTCATGATGCCGGGCCATGCCCATGTCATTCTATGCCTTCCGTGCTGTCTGTCAGCACACAGCAGCTGCACGATCGTGCGCTGCTATTGCCGACAGAGACGCAGGAGGAGCGATCTCCTCCTGCGTCTCCCTTAGTGTGACCCTATGACGTATGTATGCGTCCTAGGTCGTTAAGGGGTTAAACAGAATGTGGGTATATATCTAGATAGAGTCTTGAGACAATTTGTACTGAATTTACTTTCTTATGTCTGAGACGCTATTGAGTTACTTAACTAATTGGAGGACATCAATGTAAGTAGGGATGTCCTATTGGCTTCGATAGATGTAGAAGGCATCTACATCTCCATGAGACAGAGTCGAGCACTTGAACAGGATCTTGTTGATATATTTCTTATTTAAGTCATGAGGCTTACAATATGTGGTACATAAGCAACTTGTCTTGGAGCTTTTATAGTTTTTACCCACACAAAATTAATTCCTTTTTAACCAGAAGTTTTGCCACCATCTCAGGGGCATGGCTATGAGGAACCTTTGTGCTTCTCCATATGCAAATTTGCTCCTGGTCTGGTGACAAGATACTATAGTTCTGATGAGTCTATATCGGTGCCCCAGATCTTATTCTGGAGCCAATATATAGGCAATATTTTCATCTTTTGGTCAGGAACTTGAGACTCTTTGGAAGGATTCATACTCCAGCTGAATAACGACTCAATTAGCCTCAGATTCACCTTGATCCCTCTTGATTTAACAATCTATAAGTGCTTGGAAGACACGCTACATATAAGCACATATAGAAAACCAACGGCCACTATCAGCTTTCTTATGTGCAATAGCTACAACCAAGAACCTTAAAAAGGTATTCCCAAGGTCAACACCTAAGCATCAGGGGGAATTAGTCCTCTATGAAGGTTTTAAAAAAACAAGCCCTGGATTGAAAAAAAATGTTTCCTCAATAGAGCATATCCATTAAGTGTTTTGAATTCTGCCTTAAAAGGGGTTATGTGAAAAATAGACTTGATGTTCTAAATCTAAAACAGAGGAGGATATCACTCAAGAGAAAATAAGGATCATAAGGACCTATGATGACCATCATTTGTAAGTTAAGTCTATATTAAAAAAACAATTGGAATATCCTTGCAATGCATCTAATTTTGGCGGCACAATGTAGTCTTAAGCATTCTTCTACTACTTTGATGAGGGCTGTAGACATAGTGGAATTTTCTATTTGATGAGATTGATTGTATATTTTATGTCTTAAATATGCAGCTTTGTGTACAATTTTCAATGTAAATATTGGAGTATGTTCTTATCCATCTTTATATTGATATCTTTCTCAGTTTACATCATGCGAACCATTCCCCCGAGATATGTTCCATTTATCTTCAAACAGCCTTTTATAACAACAAGAATAAAAATAGTTATTTTATTTTACATAAAAAATAAACCTTTAAACTGGTAATCCATTTTGATATATAGTTATTAGATTTACAGTATCTCACAAAAGTGATTATAGCCTCACATTTCTGTAAATATTGTATTATATCTTTTCATGGGACAACACTGAAGATGTAACACTTTGATACAGTGTAAAGTAGTCAGTGTACAGCTTGTATAACAGTGTCAATTCGGTGTGCCTTCAAAATAACTCAGCACACAGCCATAAATGTCTAACTGCTGGCAACAAAAGGGAGTACAACCCTGAGTGAAAATGGACAAATTGTGCCCAATTTGCCGTTTTTCCACTACAGTTTCATGTGGCTCGTTAATGTTATAAGATCTCAGGTGTGAATGGGGTGCACATGGGTTGTCTATGGGTTGTCTGTGTAATGTAGAACAGGACAGGTCCTCTAAAGTAATAGAAGACCTTTGTTACCACACTCCATTCTAGCTAAAAGATGAGTATCCTGTACAGAAGACTATCCCCAATTAGCTAAGAATGCCCTCATATGGTATGGTATAGAAATGGGTTTTCTAAACTGGAAAAACTCTTTAAGCCAGACTTATGCTAACTTAAGGGGTTGTCTCGCTACAATGATTGGGTTTTAATTTAAAGATCTTTAAAAAACAAGCAGCTTTGCAATATATGTTCATTACAAATGTCCTACTGATTTTGAGCTAGCCCTGTTAGTATTACTACATCACTTCTCAAATCTCTAAGCAGTTACGACCTGATGATATCCTTATCTTACTGGCTGTCAGGTCTGAATGACTCATCACCTTTGAAGACAGGTGGGAGCAGAGAGCCCCTCCCGCACAGAATGCTTCTGTAGTGGAAGGGGGGGGGAGGGGACTCTGGCGCTGTGTCCGGGATTAACCCTGTGTGTGCCTGCTTCCTCCGCTCTCTACACAGAATAGATTTTGACAGCGTGACCCTGTCTTTACTATAATCATGATATGTCTTTGGAACTGTGACTAATACTAATACTATACAGATCAGGGGCATGTGAATACTTTATTTCTCCTGTATTAGGGACACATCCTGAGTATAGTAACACTGCCCTTGTTTGTTTGCTGGAGATTGTGGAGACTTGTAAGCTAAGCAGGGATATAGGAACACTTGCATCCTCTCTGCTTATTAGCACAACCATTCACACTCATAATCAGCCCTCTCCTGCAACAGACCTAGCAGACACACACCGGTGAACTCTAAAGAGCAAACCCCCTCCCCCCCCCTGTAAAGAAGTTACGTAGCTGCCTGTGTGCTGATGGGAGGGGGGGGGAGGGCGCAGAACAGCCAGACCAAGAAGCACGCCCCTCAGTTCAACTTACCAGGGACACTGACAGGCTGAAAGCTCTAATGAGACAACTCCTTTAAGAAAGAGTTAGCAAAGTTAGCAAAAATCTATTGGAAACATACAGCAATTAAATATGTAAACTATCCAGAAATGATCACTCTACACAGCCAGCTCTATTTCCTGAAAACCCTCCTTGAGTCAACCCACATATGTTCCTGTTCAGTTTACTACACCACCAGCCTGAAGCCTCTAGACCTCTTCACAGTGTTCAAGGCTGCCAGCCTCCTGCTACCTGGTGACCAATTGCCTCGATTTTACCAGACAATATTATATAAGATGCATGTAACTGCTGTTTTCTTGTCAAGGATTTATTGTATTGTTCTCTGTAATGAATCATTGTTTGAGAACTGAATATAATAATATGACATTGATAACAAATATTGTATAATAGGCTGCAGCTCAACAGGTCAGCATTATGAAGACTATTTTTGTATAGTTTTTGGTTGGATAATTGACACAGTTCTGGATGACTCATTACTAGAGAGAATCATAGATCTGCTTATATTATTTCTCTATCTTCTGCTCTATTATTTGCAAAGAAAAGATGGTGTTTGCACTCTACATAATGACAGTTCTGTTTTATTTAAACAATTCGTGACCAAACCTTTTTCCCCTATTCCTAATCAGTAACATTTAATTTTTTTTTTAGTACATGCAGGTTTGAAAGCTGTAAAGCTGAGGAAGCCATTTTGGCGATACCTGTAGGGTAGGAAATGATGCTGCACGCTGTTCGTTGCCTGATTGGCCCTCCATAATCTCATCACTGACCATGGCAGTTCAGGGCCCAATGAAGGTCTCTATGGATGCCATCTTACTACTTGAATTAATAGGAGAGCCATTCTTGTACACTGTTCTGTAAAACATGACTATTGCAAAACAGTGTACAAGCGATCAGGCTTCCTAGTGGTCAAGTATTCTAGGGGGACTAAAAGTACAAGCCAGTGACATCTGTTCACTCTGTTACATCTGTGGCATCAGAAGACATAGTGACAACTAGTGTCATCCAAGTTAGTAACACTAGCACAGCATTGAACTACAGAATGATGTGCCCTGAAGTGGGATTAGTGAGTGTGATGCAGAAACTATATCTATTAAGAGGGAGGGATATTGATATATTGGCAATTTGTGACTTATGGTTCTTACGGTTGTGCAGCATCAGAACCACCAGTTAATACTGCATACTAAGAGCTGTGCCTTAGAGGCGTAACTTCAAGCTCTTGGGCTCTGGTGCAAAAAGTGAAATGGGGCCCCCCAGTTACCATGCACCATTTACAATGCTGGTATCTTCTTATGTGGCAGGAGGGCTTTTGGGCCCCCTCAGGCTGCAGGGCCCGGTAGCGACTGCTACCGCTGCACCCCCTGGAGCTACACCCCTGCTGTGCCTCTAGTAGAGTACTGCCAAGATTGTGCGCCTGTATATACATTATTGTAAGTGAAAAGCTTCAGTGCCCCTTCAGGGTATGGGCAGCATATACTTTCAACAGTCCTACGGCCCAGCCTCCTATTACTTACAGGCCCGAAAGAAGTGACATGTCACTTCTTTTTATGGGTGCACAGTATGCGCCAGGAGAATATATACCAGGTAATCATAGCACTCGATGAATGCTATGATTTTAACGTCTTTGCGGGGTTTACTTCGGGTGCATTGTAGCGCAATTGCACAATGAAGTACGCCCCGCAAATACATTGTGTGAACATACCCTAAGACTAAATGCCTGTTTACATTTATCTGCAAAGACTGTATCCACTTGAGTCATAGCTGAGCCATTTCCTTAAAACAACACTAGTCTGCAAAGGGACCCCACACAGCACTTGGCCTCTTCTGTGCACATCCTCTGGTGGAAGATCCTGTCATTGGGCAGCTTGGCAGTTGAGTTCAACCACAGTCTTCTGGTTGAATTTATCTGACATACTGCCATGAACATGTCTTCTTTCTGAAGCATTTATGGCCAATGCGGGTACATCAAGAACTGTTTAAAGTTAAAATAGGCCCCGCTTTGGCAGCATCTCCTTCCTCCACAACAAACTCCACTATCTCACTAACCCAGGGGCTACAAGAACACTTCCTTGTATCCTTCAGCTCTATAGCAGTCCATTGAACAAACACATCACTCCTGATGTCATCCCAGTGGATTAAAAATACCTTTTCCGCCATGCATCTCTGCTTATTCATCCTTGCACGGTGAATCTCTTTGTTTCTACCGCCGAGTTTAATATTGTTTTCTTTTTTTCTATTATTGTTATAAGTTACTTATTGAAGGCTTGTGCCTTTCTTGTAATGATTCTTGACATTGTTTTGTTAAATCCATATTCACATTGCGTTAATAAAGAATCATACTGTATGTTTAAAAAATACCTTTACCAGATGCTAAACCACTCAATTTCCCTAGTATCTCTGTGACAGGAACACTCTGTTCAAGCTGCTGTAATGTATGCCAAATAAATAGTACCATTAAGTAGCGCTATAAAGAGAGGTCTTTAGGATCATAGGTTGCCTTAAAGGGAACCTGTCACGTAGATTTTGCCCCCCTTGCTGAGGACAGCACAAGCTAGTGTCAGACCTGCTGTTTCCAGCGCTGTATCCCTTATTCTGTAAGATGCTGTAGTTTTAGAGCATTTAATGCTCAAATCTTATTCATGAGCAGGTGTTAGCCCCGCCCACCAAAGGCTAGCCCCGCCCACTGGCAGCTATTCACGTTTCTACCTATTCATGGTAATAGGTTTATAAGTTCAGGTGGGCGGGGCTGACCCCCAGGTGGGCGGGGTTTCAAATGACTCTTTGACTCTTTCTGTCTAAAAACTGCAGATTTGAGCACTAAATACTTGAAAACTACAACATCTTACAGAATAAGGGACACAGCGCTGGAAACAGCATGCCTGTCACAAGCTTGTGCTGTCCTCAGCCACGGGGGCATAAACTATGTGACAGTTCTCTTTAAACCATTTCTCCTTTCCTGCCTTATAGTCTACCAGAAAAACCTGATATCTGCCTAAATGTCTAATAATAGCTGCTTTAAAGGGGTTTTACTTCAAAGTATAATTGATATAGGAAACTTGCAAATTAAATAATAAACATTTTCACTAATCATCATTATTAAAAATGTTGCACTATCTTAGTGATCCATAGTGTACAATCATCTCTATGGGATCCAACCAGTGACAAGAGCTCCTCAGTCCTATCAGCACATGATCAGACATCACTTCTCCTCACAGGCAGCTACTGTCAGTCTCTTCCCTGCTGAGCGAGTGTTCAACCCCAGGTGCTGTCATTCTACTCCTGTGCCTATATTGTTTAGTAATGAGTCAAAAAGTGCAAATAAATAAAAAGAAAAAAGAAACCTCAATCATGTGTATTCAGAAAAAAAATACATGTTTGGTTCCTACCCTATAAATCTGTCATGTTAATTAACCCACACGGTGAACGCCGTAAAAAAAAAAAATCACATAATTTTGAATTTTGTTCATCATGCAGCACATAAAATGGAATATAAAGCGATCAAAAACAAATATTAATGCCAAAGTGGTGACAATTAAAATGTCAGTTTATTCTGCAAAAAAAAAAGCAGCCCTGTATATGGAAAAATAAAAAAGTTATGGCTATCAGAAAATAGCAATGCATAAATATTCTTTCACAGAATAAAATCCCTTTTTTTTTAAAAAAAAAACATAAAGAACATAAAAAAACTATATAAATTGGGTATCGCCATAATCATCTCGACCAAGGGAGTAAAACTAACTTATCACGTATACTTCATGGTGAGTTAAAAAAGAAATTAAAAAATACTAATAGGATTATAGTATTTTCTTCACCCTGAATTCCAAAATACGGATTTAAAACTGATCAAAAAGCCTTGTTCCTGCAAAAAATCAAGCCCCTGCACATCTCCATACACATAAAATAAAAAAGTTATTGCTATTAGACTATGGCGATGCAAAAACACGTTTTTCTTTGTGCATAAAAGTGTTTTCATTGTGTAAAAGCAGTAAAACATAATATATACAATTTGGATATTTCTGTAATTGCATCAACCTGCTGAGTAAAGTTAGCATATCATCTATATCACACGGTGACCACTGTAAAAAATAAAAAATAAAAAACAATACCAGGATTGCTGTATTTTGTTCAAAATGCCTCAAAGCGTCATATGCACCCCATAATGGTACTAATAAAAATGTCAACTCATCCCACAAAAAACAAGCCCATTATCAGCTCTGTATACAGAAAAATAAAAAAGTTATGTCTATCAGACCATGACAACATAAAAACACAATTTTTTATAAACATTTTTATTGTGTAAAAGTAATAAAACATAAAAAAAGATATAAAATTTATTTTCTTGTAATTGTACTGACCCCCCCCATAGCAAAGTTATCATGTCATTTATCCCTCACTGTTCTGTGCTTTGCCCCTCCCCCCCCATTTTCATCGCCTAATGCTAAAAAAAACTATGGAACACCTGTGCACCCAAAATGCACAATTCACCCCTAGATGAGATCTATGAGGGGTGTTGAATCCAAAATGAGGCAAGGAGAGTGCCATACAGGGGGTTGTGTGTGGGAAAAGGGGTGGCAGAGTGAATGTGAAGAGGAGGGGTGTGTGTGCAGTGGCTGAGTGCGTGTGTTTGAGTGTGCGGGGAAGGGGTGTGTGTGTTTGAGTGTGCGGGGGAGGTGTGTGTGTTTGAGTATGCGAGGAAGGTGTGTGTTTGTATTTCAGTGTGCGTGCGAGGGGTGTGTGTTTGTGTGTGGGAGGGGTGTGTGTGTTTTTGAATGTGCAAGGGGGTAGGCGTTGCCCAATTATCTTTTGCCCCTTGCTCCTGTATTCTGCCCCCAGCGGTCTGTCTCTGGCGGTCTCAATGGGAAGGATACAGGCCATAAGGGGTAGAAGTTGCCCTCTGCTCCCTGTCTCCCGACCCCTGAGGTCTGTCTTTGGCAGCTGCAGGGGGCAGGATTGCCCCCTTGTCTCCTGTCCCTTGCTCCTGCCCCCTGCGGTCTGTCTTTGGCAGCTGCAAGGTGCAGGAGACAGGCCGCAGGGGACAGACTCTGGCGATTATGGCCTTTTCAGCATCCAGGAAAGCTGGGTGACACCCCATCTCCCAAAGGTAATACCCCAAAGGTATTCCTATCATGGAAAGCTAGATGTTACCTGTGGGCGATGGATCTCACCCAGCTTTCCTGGATGCTGGCTAGGGTACCCAGCCTATATGTATGTAAGTGTGTAATTTTTGTTTATTTACAGGTTCCCATTTGGACTACGTCGGATTCGGTGGACTATGTTGGATCAACTTTGGATCAATTTTTTTTTACAAATAAATGGTTAAAGAGGGCTGGTGTCGGGGAGTGTTTATTTAAATAAAAGTTTTTTTGTGAAATTTGTGTGTTTTTTTTCCATATAATTCCAGTGATAGTAATGGAGGTGTCTGACTGTCAACTCTTCATTGCTATCACTCGGGCTTGGTGTCACCCAGTGGTGTTTCTTGTTGCCCAAGCCTGACACTAACCCCGTGTCACTATTACTCCAGTACCCAACACACCAGAGGTACTGGGAAGAGTCGGTAACCATCAGAAGCAGACCCTCTAATGTGATGGTCCACTTCTGGAGCAGCTGCAGGCTGGTATTTTTAGAATGGAAAGGGACCAGTATTGATGGTTCGTCCCATTCTGATAGTATCAGGCTGCAGCTGTCGGTTTTACCCTGGCTGGCACCCCATGTCGTTTTTTTTTCTGACAATTTCTTTATTTAATGAGAATCTGCACATGGGCATCCACTGTAATGATAACAGGAGGTGGCCACTTTAGGATTCTCAATAAATAAATGATTTTTGAAAAAAGATGTGGGGTCCTCTCCATTTTCCATAAGCAGTCATGATAAAACCAACAGTTGCAGCCTGATAATTAGAAGGGAAAGGTCCATTAAAACTGGTCCCTCCAACTCAAAAATACAAGCGCTCCAAATGGACCATAACTTTGGGAGGGTCGCCCCTTCTGTTACCTGTGTCTTCCCAGTACCCTTGGTGGTTATACGGGCAAAAGTGACATGGGGTTGGGTTTCAGCCTTGGGGTGACAAAAACACTCTGGTGACACCAAGCCCAGCCTGTTTTTGGAAGGTGTCTGTCAGATACCCGCCATTACTAAAACGGGAAATTTAAAGGGGAAACAAAAACAAAAAATTGCCCAAAAAACTTTTTTTTTAAAAATAAACATTTCCCCGACCCCAAACCCCCTTTTTTCCCACTTTATTAAAAAAATTTTAAAAATCCAACTTTGGGGTCTAACATAACCAATGATCCGACATAGTCCAAAAGGGAAACATAACCATATAAAAACTTTAAAAAAAACCATGACATTAAAAAACCCCACTCCTGAAATCCCCTGAAGATCATCCCTGCGACTAAATCTTCGGGGGAGCAGGTAGGATTCAACCTGCACAATATGATTCTAAGGGTACAGAGCACACCGCACATAATCTCCGGGGAAGGCCTACCCCCCCAAGGAGATTTTAAGCGGGCTCTGTACCCTCTCTCCCACCCCTCCCCACCTTTTGTGTGATGCACGCAGCCAAAACACAAAAACAACCCCATAACCAGTGTCGGGCGGGGGGGGCTGGGCCCACAGGGAATTTTATCTTTTGGGGCCCACCCTACTGTACATGAAAATATTACCGGTCTCTCGACATAAAGCCCCATTTAAACCCCATAATACAGTTACAAAACAGAAATGTATTTTGAATACAAAAGCAAGTTAGTCACACGTCTAAAAATCTAGACCCCCCGGCTAAATAGCTCCATCCTATCCCCCCCCACCCAATACAATATCCCCCCCCACCCACTACAATAACCCCCCCCACGTTTCCCTTGCACCACCTCACCACCTTTCTAAATTAAACACCAGCAAGAAAGAAAGTGTAACTCCTATCACAGGGGCAGGGGTTCCCCTCATCTTACAATCATGGAACACATGTACACTACCACTATCTACTAATTCCAATTATATATAACCTACAACGCAGCCGCCACTATACTAACGCCGATATAACCTACAACCACCACCATATATAACCACATAGAGGTCAGACACCCAGCTCAGGTACAGCCTACAACATTGCCAATAGAATCACATAAGGATCCGACCCAGTTCAGGTATAACCTACAACACCACATATAGAGACGCACATAGAGGTCACACCATCCAGGTATAACCTACAACACCAACCCAACCACCATATAGAACCACATAAGTCATACACCAGCTCAGGTATAACCTACAACACCACTCATAAGAGACCACATAGAGGTCAGACACCAGCTCAGGTATAACCTAGCAACACTGGCCATATAGAGACCACAGTAGAGATCAAACACCACTCAGTATAACCTACAACACTGCCATATATAGAGACCAAAGTAAGTCAGACACCAGCTCAGGTACAAACCTAGCAACACTGCCAAATAGAGACCAACATAGAGATCAGACATCCAGCTCAGGTCACATCACATTACAATATAAAAAATAATCCAGAAAATGATGGACTCACCGGGACTCTTGACTGAGGAATCGGTTCCTACTCTTTGTAGTCGTTCTTTTCCCATCTCTTCAGCATTCCGTTCCACACGCCCATGATGACTTGTCCCGCCACAACTCATCCCGTGCAGAAATTACCACACAAATATCTTAGATCCCTCAATTTTTCCAGCATTCTCTTTATCTATTCCCAACCTCTGTAACAAACTATCAGTGTTGGGAGAAAGCTGGTAACAAGCCTAGTATGCCTAAGGTATGGAGGTGGGAGAGCCCCCAGGTAACTAGATAGGCCATTCTTTAGGTAGGTATGCCCCCGCTGGATAAGTTGGTTAGGGGCCAGCCCCAGGTTCTGGTTGTGGGTTCCAAGCCCCAGGGTGGGTAGTAAATACCTCCAGTAGAATAAGCAGGCTACAGTTAGGAAAGTAGATAGGCTACAGTAGGTATTGGACCCAGTTAGTATGGCTGTAGGAGGTGTTGTGAGTCCCAATTATTAGCTGTAGGTTGGTGGTTTCCTACCCCCTAGATTAAGTAAGACTTGTAGGTAGTTAGGGTCCCCTTATATATAGGCTGCAAGCAGTTAGGGACCACCCTTTTAGGTAGTATACAGGAAGTTAGGGGCTCCTGTTAAGTACTATACAGTTTTATGGGTCTCCTTTAGGAGGAAGTAAACAGGTATTTAGGGGCCTCCTTAGGTAGTGTGCAGGAAGTCAGGGTCCCCCTATTTTAGCTACTGTGTAGGTAGTCAGAGCCCCCTTAGTATTAGGTAGCCAGGGCCCCCTTTAGTAGTTAGGCCACCCTGTAGGTATGTCAGGGCCCCCTTTGGAGTCAGGGCCCACCTTTAATTGCCAGGGGCCCTCCCATGAGGTACAAGGGGACCACCCCTTGTATCAGGTGCCCACCAGTAGATAGTCAGGGCCCCCATGTAGTCAGGCCCCCTTTGTAAGAGTGGCCCCCCAATGTAGGTTAGCCAGGTCCTCCCAATGTATTAGCCAGGGCCCCACTATGTAGTCAGGCCCCCTATAGGTAGCCAGGCCCCTCTTGTAGCCCACCCCCCCCCCTGTAGCCAGGGCCGCCCTTTTGTAGCCAGGGCCCCCCCCCTAGTAGCCAGGGCCCCCTATTTGTACCAGGCACCCCTTTTTTGTAGCCAGGGACCCCCCTTATTGTAGTCAGGGCCCCCTCTAGATAGTCAGGGCCTACCCCCGTATAGTCGGGCCCCCCTTGTAGCCAGGACTCGCCCCCTATATTCAGGGCCCCCCTAGTAGCCAGACCCCCCTAGTAGCCAGGACCCCCCTGTATCAGGGCCCCCCCTATAGGTATGACAGGGCCCCATGTAGTCAGGGGCCCCCTTTGTAGAGAGGGCCCCCCATAGTAGGTAGCCCAGGGCCGCCCCATGTAGTTAGACCAGGGCCCCCCCTGTAGTCAGAGGCCCCCTATATGTAGCCATTGGCTCCTCTTGTAGCCTCAGGCCCCCCCTTGTAGCCAGGCACCCCTCTTGTAGCC
Source organism: Phyllomedusa bahiana (assembly GCA_025379985.1). NCBI lineage: Eukaryota > Metazoa > Chordata > Amphibia > Anura > Hylidae > Phyllomedusa > Phyllomedusa bahiana. The sequence goes on from JAODAL010006925.1 coordinate 67,921, forward strand.
AGGGCCCCATTTTGTAGCCAGGTCCCCCTATAGCCAGGGGACCCCCTTTTTGTAGTCAGGCCCCCCTCTTAGAAGACAGGGCCCCCCCTTTTTCCTAAATCCAGGGCCCCCCTCTAGTAGTCCGGGCCCCCCTCTAGTAGTCAGGGCCCCCCTCTAGTAGCCAGGGCCCCCCCTTGTAGCCAGGACTCCCCCTAGTAGCCAGGACCCCCTAGTAGCCAGGACCCCCTTATGTAGCCAGGGCCCCCCTTGTAGTCAGGGCCCCCCCTTGTAGTCAGGGACCCCTTTGTAGTCAGGGCCCCCCCTTGTAGTCAGGGCCCTCCTTTGTAGGTCATGGGCCCCCCTTGTAGCCAGGGCTCCTTTTTAGCCACCGCCCCTTGTGTAGCCATAGCCCCCTCTAGTAGTCAGGTCCCCCCTTTTGTAGCCAGGCCCCCACCCATGTATGGTAGCAAGTGGCCCCCCTGTAGCCAGGGCCCCCTTGTAGATAGCCAGAATACCCCCCTTGTATCAGGACCCCTGTAGATAGCCAGGGCCCCCCTGTAGTAGCCTGGGCCCGCCCTTTTTATAGAGGGCCCCCCATGTAGGAAGCCCAAGGGGCCCCCCATGGTAGTTACCAGGCCCCCCCCCCCTTGTAGTCAGGGCCCCCTAGTAGGTAACCAGGGCCCTATAGGTAGTCCAGTCCCTCTTGTAAGCCAGGCCCCCCTAGTGGTCAGGGCCCCTTTTGTAGCCAGGGCCCCCCTATAAGGCCAGACCCCTTTTTTGTAGCCAGGCCCCCTTTTTGTAGCCAGGCCCCCGATGAGCCAGCCCCCCTTTTTGTAGCCAAGGCCTCCCCTTAGTAGACTTGGACCCCCTTTGGTAGCCAGACCCCATAGGTCAGGGCCCCCTCTATTAGTCATTTGGCCCCCCTCTACGTAGATGTAGTCAGGGCCCCCCTTGTAGCCAGGACCTCCCCCCCCTGAGAGTTCAGGGCCCCCTTTTGTAGCCAGGCCCCCACTTTAGGGCGGTCAGGGCCCCCCCTATAGTCAGGGCCACCCCTATGTAGTCAGGGCCCCCCTTTTTGTAGCCCAGGGCCCATTTTGTAGCCAGGGCCCCCCTTGTACCATGGCCGCCCCCTAGTAGTCAGGCCCCTGTGGGTAGTTTAAAAAAAAAATAAAACAAACAAACTAGACCACTTACCTGGCTCCGGCCCCGCCCGGCCGCTCCTGCTGCCGCCTCGGCTCCGTACTGGCGCCCTGCATATTGCGGACGCGTGAAGTGACGTCACCGAGCCGCCTACGTTCAGCAGTAGGGCCGGCTGCCCGGCAGGCTGAAGGCCTAAAATGCTTCAGCCCTGCCAGGGAGATCCAGCGGAGCGCAGTGCTAGTGGCGCTTTGCTCCCTGACAACCACTCGCGCTAGCCCCCGGGAGTTCGGGGACCAATTAGTCCCCGCTACCGGGCCCGGTCTCTTGGGCCGTCGTTTTGCTGACAGCGGTCCCCAGGCGTCCAGACCGAATGCGTGGCCGGGAGCGACGGCAACTGCCTCCGGGGCCCACAGCGGCTCGGGGGCCCACCGTGATTCCCGGTCCCCCGACAGCCCAGTCCGAGCCTGCCCATAACATTCCCACCTATTAACCCATAGTCCTTTCACCTCCACCTATCGCCCCATAACCTCCCCACCTATCACCCTATGTCGAGTTTGTACAGAGGTGGCCACAAGTAGGGAAAAAAATAGAATTCTAAGATGTTTGTGTGATAAATTTTGCAGGGACGAGTCGTCGTCGGAAGAAGTCATCATGACGGCCTGGACAGGATGGAGAAGAAAAGGGAAAGATAACAAGTCACAAGAGACGTCTCCGGTGAGTCCCTAGATGTTACTGCACTGTAGTCACCTAAACGTCTGCAGACCTATAATCACTGTATGGTAGAAATAGTGATTGTAATGTAATGGTTTAGGTTCAGACACAGTTTGGCGGTGTCTCCCAGCTCTCCTGGATGCTGAATAGGCTATCCAACAGTCCAGGAAAGCTGGGTGACGCCAAAGCCCTAATTTAGCTTTCTTCCAGAGTCATTAGAAAGTTAGGTGGAGTGGATGTGACTTTTTGCAAAGGGGGTGTGGCTCACCAACAAGAGGGCATGGTCATGCAAATGCACCTTTAGATCTCCCATTTTCCCACTTTCAAAAGTTGGCAAGAATGACCTAGCCTAACCACTTTTAATTCCCTGGCCACATGGGAGAGGACTAGAGAGATAAGACAGCTTCACAAGAAGGAAAGCAGCAGCCTAGCTAAGCACAACTTTGGATTCCCAGGATTGCATGGGTAACCCTAGTCCCCCCAGACCTCATGGCCTTTGGGACGCAGCAGCTTCTGGCCTGGCCCTATACCACATTTATGAAGATACCCAGATTGCTATTCTGAAAGGCATATATGCAAGGGACTTTTTAAGTTAGGGAATCACTGTTCCTCTGTTGGTTGCTGAGTGGCTTGGACTGTTGGAAGTGTACCTTTGAAAGTTAACCCTTTTGACTGCTGCTTGTTCTTTTTCACTGCACATCAAGGGCACCTCATACCACACCACCAGGGGCAGTTAAAGGAGAGACCACCAGAGTTTGCTCCGTGGGAACACCACCATCATCCTCACTGCATACCCCCTCCTCACTGTATTGGCTCTGGAGTAGTATGAGAGGCATGGTTGAGTGATAGCCACTGTGACAAGGGTGTTAACCACCCCTACCACTCCATCCTCCCTGCTGCTGTTTCGGGCCTTTACAATGTTTGCGACGGTTTTGTTTTTATGGCATTTACTCTTTGGTATAAATGATGTCTTATTTGTATCCTGCAGGTCGGTAGGATTCAAGCAATAGCAAATATGTAGGGTTTTCGTTATCTTTTAGTACTTTTTTAAAAAAATATAAACATTCTCTATTCCTTAAATTTGCGCTGCAGCAACATTTTCTGTGACCTTTTTTTTTTTTTCCACATATGGAAAGGGTGATCCTGAGTGAGGGTTCATTTTTACAGGCTGAATTGTACTTTTTATTGGTACCAGCTTGGAATATATGTGACTTTTTGATCACTTTTTATTCCAATTTTTAGGGGACGTGAAATAACCCAAAAACGCTGTGTTGCTGCTTGGAATTTTTTCTTCTTCTACCATGTTCAGTGTTAATGATAAATGATGGTAAATGATAAATTAAGTTACATATTAATAGCTAGGACTTTTACGAATGCAGCAATATCAATTATACTTTTTTATTTTTTTTATATTTTTTATTTATGAAAGGACAAAAGGGGGGTTGGTTTGAACTTTTAGGGCCACATGTATGAAAACTGTCTAGGTGTAAAACTCCCTTTGTTGCCCATAGCAACCAATCAAAGTGCCCCTTTCATTTCATATAGTGCTCTTGAAAAATGAAAAGGGCACTCTGATTGGTTGCTGTGGGCAACAAAGTGAGTTTTAGACCTAGATGGTTTTCATACTTGTGGCCCTTAGTATTTTTTTATTTTTTGCAAACTTTAAAATATTTTTTTTTACTTTTACATTTACTTGACCATTAGGAGGCTCAATCGCTGATGCACACTTCTGCATTATATAGATAACGCAAAAGGGAGCATCAATCGCTATCACTTCCTGCCTGACTCAGATAGTAATAGAAACATTATCATGGCAGCTATGGAATCCTTCATTAGGCTTCCAGCTTTCAGGGTAACTGATCGGCACCCTAAGATCTCTTCGTGGGTGGGAGTATTCTGATTGGAGGGAAGCACAGTGCGCATCGTGCCTCATTCCTTTAGACACAGCGGCGTCTAGAGGGTTAAACAGCAGGGATTAGCTCTGATCTCTGCTTTTAATAGCAGGTGTCAGCTGTAATTAGGGTGTCTGCCTGTCTATGTTACTGGCCAAACACCATCTGCTATGCCCAAGACCCTTGGTAACATCTGCTCAAATTTTTCTCAGTTGTTGATAAAAGAGAGTCCTTTTAGGGTAGTGACAAGGTTAAGGGGGTTCCCAATGGGAAAGTCAAGACTCTAGTACGGAATTTAAGAATAGTGACCTCAAATACCAGAAGCAGTTATAGTGCTAAATCAAGTCTGAACCCAATGGGTTCACCGCTGTGTTCATCACAGTCACGAGTAGACAGCTGTAGCATTATGTATTCTTAGCTTCTACCTGGATTTCTATATTATTGGACGCAGCTGTTGCTTTGTACTATTTGTAGAATGGCTGGTTCTCTTCTCAGACAGAAGTCATGTACTCTGCAGACATAGGAATGGCTGAGAGCAGCTGCTGCGGCCGATCCCTGGATTATGGGCAGAGTTCGGCTGTTGTAATATACAGTAAGCATTTCTATAGAATCCAGCACATCTAGAGAACATTCTAGATAAGGTTATCTGTACTGTATTCGACAGCTTGTTTTCTCCGCTCTGTAAGTGGGTGGACAGCAAGACTAAATGTCTCCATGCCATTCTCATGTGTGATAGCTGCATAATTACACCAATACTGTGTGGGGCCCAAATCTGTTTCAGTAACAATATAGGATAGATTACAAGGCCCACACTCGATTTTTTTCTTTAGGAATTTATCTTGAGGATATTTTTTATATTTATTTTTATTTAACCCATTCAGTATATGTTTCTGATGGAAAGCGTAGAGAAAAAAAGAAGTAAAAAAATAATATATACCGTAATTATTTCTACAACCAAGCCAAGAAAAATCAAGAAGTTATAGCAGAAAATGTGTTGTATCTTGGCTCCGTGAGGCTTCTTTTACACAGTTTTTGTGATTTATTCTTGCTTGTAAAAAAAAAGCCATACATTTTACATTAGTGTTTTTCAGTAGCCTATTTTATTCAGCATGCATTATTCATGGCTTTTTTTATTCATAGAATCCAAAAGACACCAAAAATTAGAAAATTGCAGCACCATTTCCTGCGGTGTGCAGCGCAGGTGACCAACTGGCATGCCACGTAAATGAGAAGGGGGGTGTAGCTGGCAACAATAAGTACATTTTCCTCCTCTATGTCACACTACACTTCCGCACTCCCTTGTCTAGAGTCCCCACTACCCATATTTGCCTACTCTCTTGGAATGTCCTGAATAAAAAGGAATCCTCCCAGATGTCCAGAGAGTTGGCAAATCTCTCAGGTGACATCCATTTATGGTGCTTAGGTAGTGCAGGCTCAGAAGAGACAGAGCTAGCTTAAAGGGGTTTGCCTGAAAGGCATATCATGTCCTCTATTCAGCTTTCAGTGTGCTCAGAAGGGTGTGTGTGATTTGTTTGAACTGCATATAATGTGACCCAGCAGGATGACATCACCATGCCTTTCTCCACAGTGTGCTCACTCTAGTCAAACAAAGGTCTGTTTAGGACTCGCTACAATGTAACTCAGTGGTTAGAGTTTTTGCCTAGATTCAAATCCCTGCAGGAACCAAACCTGTGGATTTTTTTTCTATTTATCAATGCACAGACCTCATTGAAGTTTCTTTTTTATTTATTTATTTGCACTGTTTGATAAATTGCTAAGGAGTTCAGAGGACAAGAGTAGAATGACAACACATTGGGCTGAACACTTGCTCAGCAGTGAGTATGTGATTATTAGGCAGGGAATAGATTGACAGTAGCTGCCAGAGAAGAGAGGTGATGTCTGGCCAGGACTGACGAGCTCTCAGCCAGGGTCGTATCCCCTGGAGATGAGCTGTAAACAATGAATCACTAAAGGAGCAGCTAAAATAAAAATGGGAGACCAGTGCTGGATGGCAGTGTAACTTCTCATAAGAGTGCTGCTATAACAATAATAATACCGGCTAGCACTGGTCTTCCTGCACTCTGTATAATACATGTAAACCTAGAAGAAGTCAGCTCTAATCCTACTCTATTCCAACTCTAAGGCTATGTCTACACTGCATAGCTTTACGATCATATTTTCACCGCTTTTAGTTTTATAAAAGCGCCGAAAATATGATCGTTCGCGCGGCCCCATAGACTAGAATAGAAAAGACGAGCTGTGGAGACTACAGCTCGTCTTTTCTCTGCTTGTCTTCTGGCGCAGATGGGTTATAATATGCCGCCGCTTTTAATTTTCTTGGCGTCTTCCCATACAATACAATTGTATAATATTCTGTATAATATACAGTAGAATTGTCTTGCATCGGAAAAAAAAACTGCCGTTTTCGGGCCATTTTTTTCCGATGCAGTGCAGACTTAGCCTTATACAGTATAAGAAATGCAGGGAAGTCAGAACCGCAGCAGTCTCGGCACTCATAGCATAGATAAGGAAAGTGAGTAAGCGTTAGGGTATGTTATCTTGCATAATTGCGCGCGTATTTCCCCACGTATTGCGCTTAATACACGGCTAAATGCATGCCGCAATTATGGTAATTCATAGCTCTCATAGAGCGCTCTGGATGACGCGTCGTCCCCCCGCGCTTACAATATGATCGGATTGTATGCGGAGAGGAAAATTGGCATGTCAACTGTTAGTGGCGAATACACGCCGCTGACAATGCATTTCTATGGAGCAAACGCCCGGCCGGCTCCCCTGTGCTTAGGAATTACGCGCTGATCAGCGCATGGTTCTAAAACAGCCGGCGTATTGTAGCGCGTACTATACACACCGCAATAAGCCGTGTGAACAGCCTTAGCCTTAGGGTATGTTCACACGGCTTATTGCAGAGCGCACAGTATGCGCCGCAATACGCCATATGTTTTGGAAGTACACACTGATCAGCACGTAATTCCAAAGTACGTGGGACCCGGCTGGCCCCACTGAAATGTATTTTTCGCGGGGCTTGTCACTTCTCTCCCCCGACACACAATACGATTGTATTGTACGCCAGGGGAGATGACGCGTACTTCATAGCTTTCTACGAGAGCTATGAATTACCATAATTGGGGCGCGCATTTCGCAGCATACCCTAGGGGCCACATGTATGAAAACTGTCTAGGTCTAAAACTCACTGTGTTGCCCATAGCAACCAATCAGAGCTCCCCTTTCATATCATATAATACTCTGGAAAAATGAAAGGGGTGCTCTGAGTGAGTTTTAGACGTAGACAGTTTTCATACATGTGGCCCTAAGTGTCCATTTACACGGCAAGAATTTCTGACACGGGTTCAGATTTTCCAAACCATCAAAAACCGACTGTAGAACCATCCCCATAGACCTCAATAGGAAATTTGAGTTGTAGTTTATACAACTCAGATTTTCTGAGGTCGGATTTCAAAACCACTGTTCCAAAAACTTAGGATGGCATGAAAAATGACCAGAAAGCTTTGTGCTCTATATTCCAAAAAAATATAAAAACTGAATCCTAAAACCACGGCAAAATCTGTGGCAAAAATTAAAACCAAGTTAAAAATCCTCAAGTTCTTGTGTAAAAACTGTTCAAATACTCGTCAGACAATGTGGATTTAGGATTCATAATCCAACGAATATTTTGTCCTGCTGGACAGAGCGTACTTTAACTGCCGCTACGGCGCAGTCTCCTATCTCTTCCATTGAGTGCTATGATTTTACTGTATTTACGAGGCATATTTCAGGTGTATTGCAGCGCACTTATGCACCAAAGTACGCCTCACAAGTACATTGTGTGAACATACCCTTAGGCTAAGTTCTCAAGGCTAATTGCAGGGTGTACAGTACGCCCCACAATTACGCTGGGTGTTCGGGAGCTCGCGCAGACCGACTGTCATTACTCGCGGCGCATAAGCACTGTGAATAAAGGACATGTCACTTTTCTCCTCACGTGTCGTATTATACGCAGGGAGAGGAGGCGTAATCCACAGTTCTCTATGAGAACTGTGGATTACCGTAATGACTGGGGCGCATAATAGAGAGCAGTATGCCGCGAAATACATTGCGAAATGCGCTCCAATTTAAGCCGTGTGAACATAACCTTAGGGTAAGTTCACACGTTGTATTGCGGTGTGCATAGGTACGCGCCACAATATACCTGCTGTTGAAAGTATGCGCTGCCTTCTATTAGTTTAGTATTTCTCAGTGCGTAAGCACCCAAAAGAAGTTACATGTGATTTCTTTTCACGGGCGCACAGTACACGCCGGGAAATACAAGCATTTTACAGGGCACTCGATGAGTGCTATGATTTTACGGTGTTTTCAGGGCAGACTTTGGCACCTTTAAGCGGCGAAATGTGCCCCGCAAATACGCCGTGTAAATGTACACTTAGGACAACATGTATGAATGGGGCTAAGCCAGTTTTCTGGCATCAAAAAGCTTTAGTAGACCTGTTCTATAGATGTATGAGCAGTTGTATTCCAAACTTTGGCGCCATAAGCACCGGCATGGCACTTTTTAATGCGCCAAAGATTTGGGGTGTCGCACCACATTCGTAGAACTAGACACATTTATGATTCTTTGACGCCAAACAGTTAGTCCATCCAGACCAAGTTAACTCCTTAAGGACCCAGCCAGTTTTGACCTTACTGACACAGCCCTATTTTTTAAATCTGGCATGTGTCACTTTATGTGAGAATAACTTTTTGACACTTTTACTTATCCATGTGATTCAGAGATTGTTTTCTCATGACACACTGTGCTATAAGTTATGAAATTAAGAAATTTTGGTCTACACAATCCTTGTTTCTTTGTGAAAAATATAAAAATTTTGGGAAAAAAAAAATTGTCATTTTGAAAGTTCCAAAATTTCTGCGTGCAAGACAGATAATTATTCACCACAAAATAGTTTAGAACTAGCATCTACCATATGTCCACTAAAGATTGGCATCATTTTTTAAATGTCTTAATTTTTTTTTTTTTACGACTTTTGGGGGCTTAGAAACTTAGGGCCACATGTATGAAACGGTTTTGGTGTAAAAAACACATTTTTCTATGGGGAAAAAAGTGAGTTTTAGACCAAAACCGTTTTATACATGTGGCCCTTAGTAGTAATTTCTCACATTTTCTCGAAAATTTGCAATTTACACTTTTTTAGGGACCAATTCAGTTCTGACGTGGTTTTGAGGGGCCTGCATGTTAGATACCCCCATAAAGTACTCCATCTAAGAAACTAGACCACTTTATTTATAACAGTGTTTAGGAAGTTTGTGACCAGGTAAATGCAACTTGATATTGATTCCCCAGATATCTCATATGTGGCCCTAGTGTGCTATTTGATTCAACCCCAAACCTCAGAATAGGAGGAGCCCCTACCGGACTCTGGTGTCTCATTTTCATTACAATTTTATTTAGGCGCCATTTCAGGTTTGCGGACACCCTAAGGTGCTAAAACTTAATAAACACCCCTAAAAGACCCCATATTGGAAACTAAATCCCTTTAGGAATATATCCAGGGGTGTAGTGAGTATATCCAACCCACAAATGTTTCACAAATTATTTTTAGCATTAGGCTGTGAAAATTAAGAATTTATTTTTATCCAGCAATCTGCAATTTTAGCTTAAAATGTTTCATATTTACAAGGAATCCTGGAAACAAAGCACCTAAAAATTCATTACACAATTTCTTCCAAGTTCAGCAATACCCTACATGTGGGTGTAAACTGCTGTTTGGGCGCATGGCAGGACGTATAAGGGAGGGAGCGATATCTGGCTTTTGGAACGCAGATTTTGGTGGGGCCATGTCGCATTTACAAAGCCCCCAAAGAAACAGAACAGGTGAAACCTTCCAGAAGCCTCCCCATTTTAGATTCAACACCCCTCATGGATCTCACATAGTGGTGTATTGTGCATTTTGGGCGCACAGGTGTTCCACAGTTTATTTAGCCTTGGGCCAAGAAAATGGGTGGGGGGGCGGGGGAAACGCAGTTCTGTCATTGTTTTTTGATCTTCACTTTTACAGTGGTCGCCGTACGGGATAAATGAAAGGATAACTTTACTATGGGGGTCGGTACAATTACAATGATATAGATTTTATATAGTTTTTTATGTTTTATTACTTATACACAATAGAAATAGGTCTATAAAAAATGTGTTTTTATGTTGTCCTATTCTGACAGCCATAACTTTTTTATTTTGCTGTGTGCAGAGCTGTGTAAAGCCTTGTTTTTTGCAAGGTGAATTGATGCTTTTACTGGTACCATTATGGGGTGCATATGATGCTTTGTTCATTTTTTATTAAGGTTTTTGTGAGGCATTTTGAACAAAATACAGCAATCCTGGTAGTGTTTTTTATTTTTATTTTTTATAGCGGTCACTCTGCATTATATATGACATGCTAGCTTTACTCAGCTGGTCGATACGATTACAGCGATACCCAATTTGTATATTTTTTTTAATTTTTTTACTGCTTATATACAATAAAAACACTTTTATTCAAACAGGAAAACACGTTTTTGCATCGCCATAGTCTGAGAGCCATAACTTTTTTTTTATTTTTCTGTGTACGGAGCTGTGTACAGGCTTTTTTTTTGCGGGATGAGTTGACATTTTTATTGGTATCATTTTTGGGTGAACAAGACTTTTGATTAGTTTTAAATCTGTTTTTTGGAAGACAGGGTGAAGAAAATATCTCAATCCTAGTAGTGTTTTTTATTTTTATTTTTAACAGCAGTCACCATGCAGTATCCATGATAAGTTAGAGTTACTCTGTGGGTCGATATGATTATGGCGATATGCAATTCATATAGTTTTTTTATGTTGAAGCACTTTAAAAAAAAAGTGTTTTTAGTGTGTAAAAGAATATTTATGCATCACTATCTTCTGAGAGCCATAACTTTTTTATTTTTCCGTATACAAAGCTGTGTAAGGACTTTTTTTGCGGGATGAACTGACGTTTTAATTGGTACATCGGTGGCATTTATAGGAGTTTTTAATAGCTTTTTATTCCATTTTATGTGCTGCGGGATGAACAAAAATCTTAAATCTGTGATTGTATTTTTTTAACGCCGTTCACCGTACGGGTAAATTAACATGATAGATTTATAGGGCAGGTCGTTACGCACGCGGCGATAACACATATGGGTACTTTTTTTATTTTTGATCTTTTTGGGGGCGATTGGCGTTTGTAAAGGGGAAAAGGGCGGTGTACATGTTTTTTATTTTATTTTTCGTGTTTGTGTTTTACTTATTTTTCACTTCTTTTACTTTTTCACATTTTTTTTTTTACTTTTCCCCATAGGGGATTTGAATGAGTGATCTTTAATCTTTAGATCTCTCATTCAATAGGAATCACTACACAGCTTGTTGCTGTGTACTGGTTCCTATGGCAACTGTCAGTCACGATGCCGGGCCATGCCCACAGGGCACGGCCGGGCATCGTGACGTCACAGACAACCCGGAAGGCATTCTATGCCCTCCGTGCTGTCTGTCAGCACACAGCAGCCGCACTATCGTGCGCTGCTGTCGCCGACAGAGACGCAGGAGGAGATCGCTCCTCCTACGTCTCCCTTAGTTATTGCGACCTATTGGTAGCGACAATTTAGGGGTTAATCGCTCCCCCTCCCCCGAAGTGATCTCGGGTGCGGGATGTCAGCTATATACAGCTGATACACCGCGCCGATCGCGCAAACTCTGCTTTAGAGCGCGATCCTCCAGGTGCGTTTAACCCCAAACGACCTGGATGTATGCATATGTCCAAGGTCGTTAAGGCATAGTTGCCAACTTTCGAAAATGAAAAAGCAGGAGAATTTAGTGGGCCAGGTAGTAGCCCCCCATAACCAGGTAGTGCCCCTTACAGGCCGGTAGATGCCCCCTCTGTAGCCAGGTAGAGCCAAATTTGTAGCCAGGTAGATGCCCCCCTTTGTTAGCCAGGTAGGTGCCCCCCATGGTTAGCCAGGTAGGTGCCCCATTGTTAGCCAGGTAGTTGCCCCATTGTTTGCCAGGTAGTGCCCCCATTGTTTGCCAGGTAGGTGCCCCCAGTGTTAGCCAGGTAGGTGCCCCCATCTGTTTGCCAGGTAGGTGCCCCCATCTGTTTGCCAGGTAGTGCCCCCCTCTGTTGCCAGGTAGATGTCCCCTCTGTTGCCAGGTAGTGCCCCCTCTGTTGCCAGGTAGTGCCCCCTCTGTTGCCAGGTAGTGCCCCCATCTGTTAGCCAGGTAGTGCCCCCATCTGTTAGCCAGGTAGTGCCCCCATCTGTTTGCCAGGTAGTGCCCCCATCTGTTTGCCAGGTAGATGCCCCCTCTGTTGCCAGGTAGTGCCCCCTCTGTTGCCAGGTAGTGCCCCATCTGTTAGCCAGGTAGTGCCCCCATCTGTTAGCCAGGTAGTGCCCCCATCTGTTAGCCAGGTAGTGCCCCCTTTGTTGCCAGGTAGTGCCCCCTCTGTTGCCAGGTAGTGTCCCCTCTGTTGCCAGGTAGTGTCCCCTCTGTTGCCAGGTAGTGCCCCCTCTGTTGCCAGGTAGTGCCCCCATCTGTTAGCCAGGTAGTGCCCCCTTTGTTGCCAGGTAGTGTCCCCTCTGTTGCCAGGTAGATGTCCCCTCTGTTGCCAGGTAGTGCCCCCTCTGTTGCCAGGTAGTGCCCCCTCTGTTGCCAGGTTGTGGTCCCCTCTGTTGCCAGGTAGTGCCCCCTCTGTTGCCAGGTAGTGCCCCCTCTGTTGCCAGGTAGTTGCCCTCTCTGTTAGCCAGGTAGAGCCCCCTAAAGCTAATAAAAATCAAATAATAAAATCCACTTACCTCACCAGGCTCCTGCAGCGCGGCCAGCTCCTGCCCGATCTCTTCAGCGGCGCAGGGGGAAGTGAGAGCAGCCGCGCGTCACTCCCCTGCAGCCGCGCGTCACTTCCCCCTGCGCCGCTGACCTGTATGCACGGCGCGCACAGACGCCGGACATACAGGGAGAGGAGGGAGGAGGGAGCGATCCCTCCTGCCTCCTCCCCGCACGGTGAGACCGCGGGCGGGTGAGCGGACGCTGCGGCCGCTTCACCCGCCTGTAGGAGCGGTCCCGCGGCGCAAGAGTAGCGCAAACCCGCGCTACTCTGCCGCCGCGGTAATTTAAAGGACCCCCGCCGCCTGCAGGCGGCAAGAGGAATGCCAACTCCCCCGGGAGGGCGGGAGGGGACCCCAAATAGCGGGACCCCCCCGCCAAAAAACGGGAGAGTTGGCATGTATGCGTTAAGGGGTTAAAGGTGGTGTCTGAGCCTGAGTTGTCGTATTGGCACTAGACTGCGCCTGTATGTATGACGCATTCTACACTGCCTTAAAGCGATTTAGAACTGGCCTATCAGTGCCAAGATTCATACATGTCACCCTAAGTGTATATTTTACTGTCGAGGAAGAGGACAGGAAAGTTATGTTGTCCTATTACAGAAACACATAAGAAAAAAGCAGAAGTCTTGCTGAGTGCCGACACTGACTGTTTCCAGCATCAGGATTAAGTGTGCCATGGCTGCATTATACACAAGGTTCTGGGCTGAGCAGCTGGCTTTAGTGTAATCTGTAGTCAGCAGGATTCTCAGTTTTTCTTGGTGCTCTCCTGTCAGGATACAATGGTTTCATCTGTGCTGGCTCTGCCTGCTGATGTGTGATTAGCAGAGCCTATAGTGTATTCCAGTAGCTGCCCCCTTTCAGCATGGTCTGGCAGTCTGGTTAGTGCTGCACTCACTTCCTTCTGTTCTGTTTGAGGGACCAGACATAGACACGGCTGCCACTAAAAAGACCCCTCAGAGCTAGTAATGATGTATATGGACATTGTGGTCTGTTATTCAGTCCATAGTATCCATAAATATGATTATTAGCTCTGGGTAACCATTTCACCCCCATAGTCACTCTAGAATTATATTTACACTTACAGAAGTCAAATGTGCCCTTGTTGTCACCACAGTGATACGATCTATGTAGGGGCTAGTATAGGGGCTAATCAGGCCAAAAATGGGTTGCTTTAGTGAGTGTAATGGGTTTCCTTTTAACCCCTTTAGCCTCTTAGGTTTTTACCCCCACTCATGACCAGGCACATTTTAATTTTCTTTCTTACTACTTGCAATTTTGAATGCAATCAAAGTCTTACGTTCAGTTACTCTTCACATGTTTTCACATCTTTTCTATACTTTTTACATAAGAAAAAAAAATTAAAAAAATGTCAGGTTATCACATACATGCCAACTTTTGAAAGTAAGAAAGCAGGTAATTGTAAGGGGCGGTGCACTTACCATGCCCACGCCCATCTTGTTTGTGAGCCACGACCCCCTCAAAAAAGCCACACCCACTCCACCTAAGGCCATGTTCACACGGCTTAAAATGGGCCGTATTTCGGTCTGTAATTACGCGCCGGAGTGCGCAAATTACGGGCTGAAAACGTCCCAGTCATTACGGTAATCCACAGTTCTCATAGAGAACTATGGATTACGTCTCCTCTCCCTGCTCGGTGAATCCGCCGAGCGGGGAGATAATTGACATGTGAATTACCAGCGGCGTATACGCGCCGCTGGTAATGAATGTCTATGGGCCGGCGAGGTGCCGGCCCCCCGCTCTCTCCCCCCCTCCCGCCCCGCCCCCGGCCACACGGCTTAACTGCGGGACGTAATTACGCCCCGCACTTACGCCGTGTGAACATGGCCTAACTGTGTAATGGCTCTGGGAGAAAGCTAAATTAGGTTTGGCGTCACCCAGCTTCCCTGGACTGTTGGATGGTCTATTCAGCATCCAGGAGAGCTGGGAGATACCGCCAAACTGTGCCCCAATAGGTAGATATCTTGGTGCCCTATTTGAACCCTGTAGCCAGGTAGTAACCCCCTGTAGCCAGGTAGTAGCCTCCTGTAGCCAGGTCAATGCCCCTTCTAGCCAGGTAGCTGTCCCCAATAGTCAGGCAGTGCCCCTTACAGCCAGGCAGTGCCCCTTACAGCCAGGCAGTACCCCCAATAGCCAGGTAGTACTCCCAAAAGCCAGGTAGTGCCTCCATTAGCCAGGTAGTGCCCCCATTACCCAGGTAGTGCCCCTATTACCCAGGTAGTGCCCCTATTACCCAGGTAGTGCCCCCAATAGCCAGGTATATGCTTCTTACAGCCAGGTAGATGCTCATTACAGCCAGGTAGGTCCCCCAATAGCCAGGCAGATGGCCCCAATAGCCAGGTAGATGTCCCCAATAGCCAGGTAGATGCCCCCTTTATCCAGGTAGATGCCCCCATTAGCCAGGCAGTACCCCCATTAGCCAGGCAGATGCCCCCTTTATCCAGGTAGATGCCCCCATTAGCCAGGCAATGCCCCCATTAGCCAGGCAATGCCCCCATTAGCCAGGCAATGCCCCAATTAGCCAGGCAGCTGCCACCAATAGCCTAGCCAGACAGATGCCCCCATTAGCCAGGCAGTGCTCCCATTAGCCAGGTAGATGCCTCCATTAGCCAGGTAGATGCCCCCTTTATCCAGGTAGTGCCCCCTTTATCCAGGTAGTGCCTCTATAGCTAATAAAAATAAAATAATAAAATCTACTTACCTCATCTGGTTCCCTGCATCATAGGAGATCTCCTGGGCCAGCAGAAACTACCAACCGAGGAGACTCAGCGTTGCAGGCGGAGTGAGCACAGCTGTGTGCGTCACACCCTCTGCGACAATGAACTGTATGTACAGCGCACACCAGGTACTGTACATACAGGGGAGAAGGCAGGAGGAGAACGATCCCTCCTGCTTCCTCTCTGTACGAGCAGCTGCGCGGAGCATGCAGCTGCTGACTGACTCCGTGCAGCCACGGCCGCACTGGGTCAGTGAGAATCACCGGGTGAGTGAGACGGGCGGGCAGCTGGCGGTGCCCGCCTTGCCCGCCCTTAGAAACAGCCCAGGTGGCGCCGGAGCAGTGTTCTAACGCTACTCCGGAGCCGCATTCATTTAAAGAACCCCCTCTGCCTGCTGGCCGCGGGAGGTTCGCTAACTCTGGGGAGGGCGGGAGGTGACCCCCCCTTACGGGAACCTACCGCCCAAAACGGGAGGGTTGGCAACTATGGGTTATCATAGCAATCAATGGCATTTCAAAGGCATTATACCGCAATTAGGATCCTAAGTACGGCTGCAAATACGCTCGCAAATACACCGTGTGAACATAACCTAAAGGTTCAAAGTCCAAACGCTGCCTTTTAAGAACATGGGGACACTATGCCCAACAGCCCAAAAATCAAATTTTGAACAGCATTTAATCCCAACAACAGTATCCAAAAGGAAAGATTGTGCATTTATTATAAAGCAAAACCCAACAAAAACAAAACAGAAAAAAGCTAAGAGCAGCAAAAAAAACAAAACAAAAAAAAAAAAAAAAGGGAAAATTCCCCTTGCACAAAAGGATGCTGAGAAAACACACAGTAAAATTTTCCCTGTGCAGGGTGTAAAAACCGACTTTGGGTTGCCAACAAGGGCATAACTAGAAAACTTTGAACCCAGTAGCAAAATTTTTAAAATGTCCCCCAAACCTACCCCCTTTTTAAAAACCCATATTTTAACTAAAAAATTTAAAAGGACCCCAGTCCCTCCCCCATACTTTTTAAAACATAATACGCTCCCCGCACAAATAAAATTTGCTCCCAAAAATTATAACCAAAGACCAATATAAACCAATAATGTTCCCAAATTTAAAGGGCCCAGATAATGCGGGCCAAAGAACATGACCACAAATTTATAACACATAGGGCCTCTTGTATGACAACGCCCTTGGTCAAATGGATGTTAAAACGGCTTTTTTTGGGGGGCTTTTTTACGGGCGTATTTACGTCCGCAAAATACGTCCCGAAATACGTTTCAAAAACGTTTCGAAAAGTGTGGCACATATTTCCCCGCTTTAAAATACATTCCCCTTTCCCATTACTAGGGGGAAATTTATTTCCCAAAAAACCCCCTCAATAAGGGGACGGGGGATTTAAATTTTTAACGATCGTATTTCGGCCCGTATTTACCCCCCGTAAAACTTTGCAAAAAACGCCCCGTGTAAAATGACGGGCTTTATTTTACTTTGGGAAAAAAATGCTAATCAAATTGTTCATTATTTTAAAACGTTTTTCGGACGTATTTACGGACGTAATACGTCCGAAAATACGCCCGAAAAAAACCCGGTAAACATAGCCTAAAAATTTTCCCTTTGTTCCCCAAATAGAAACCCAAATTTCAGAGTACCCCTTTCATTATAAATAGTGTTCTGAAAGAATGAAAGGGGGCCCTTGATTTCCCTGAAAAAGGGCCCAAAACAAAGAAAGTTTTTGGCTATTTTACAGGTTTAAAATTTGGGGGAAACAAAATTTCCCCGAAAATTACCCCGTGGGGGGACGGGGCGGGGGGGGAGGGGGGGGAAAATTTTGGGAAGCGAGGGGCCGGCACTTCCCCGGCCCTTTGATTGAAGGCCAGCGGGGGTATACCCGCTAGTAATTCCATGTCTTTTATCTCCCCCCCCGGCGGATTCGCCAGGGGGGGGAGGGGAAAGAAAAAATTCCTTTATTTCTCTATGGGTAAAACTGTGAATTACCGTAATAAAATGGGCCGTTTTGGGCCCGTAATTGGCGCACTTCAGCGCGAAATTTAGGGACCGAAAAAAACCCCGCCATTTTAAGCCTTTAATGAAAAAGGGCCCTTAGCCCAAAGGGGAACAGCTTTCATACATGTCCCCTATAGTGCCCTAAAGTTTAACTATGACCTATAACTGATAAAAAAAAATATCCCAAAGACCAAAAAAATTTGCCGACAGTGACCAAAAAGTGGGGGTTACCAAAAGAAACAAACGTGCTTTGCAGATGCTAAGAAGGGGATTACATTTTGGAGTTTTAACAACCCAAAACACACAGAAAAAGGTTTCTCTTTTTGAGATTTTCCCAATGGACCCCAAAAATTACTTCTTGCCATGCCCCTTTGCAAAAATTTTTCACCCCAAATTTTCTTAGAATCCTCACTTCTTCAGGACCTCCCTACCTGTTCCTCATCTCTGTACAAACTCCCCAAGGGTAGAATATAGGTGTTAATGGGTTTAAATGTATTAGTCACAGAGGAATATCTATTTGTAGACTTTCAATAAATAAATTAGATAACTATAACAACTAATTAATATTAATACTCATGTACCCATATAAATGTTTAAAATCAAGCCGTGACAATTTTTTTGGGGTTTAGGGAAAGAAAAAATTCATTTTAAGGGGGGAAATTTTTTTTGCCCTAAGGGTTCCAAAGTATTTTTTCAGTTGGGAAAAAAAGCTTAAAAATTCCCTCACCCTCTCCCTTCATCCACATCTTTCTCTATTCTTTGTTGAACTTGATGTGCATTTGTCTCTTTCTAAACTGTGCTAGTAGCTAACTATTTATCTAATAATAAATAAAAAAACAAAATTGGGTCTGTCCCCCTTTTTTTATAAAACCTTCCCTTTTATAAAAGAAGCGCTACAGACCCGATACATCAAGGGGGGAAAGGCCCAATATTGTACACTTTCCCCCTAAAAAACCCAAACCAACGCGGCCCCCGGGAAAACAAACCCAAACACAGTAGATTGGGCTGCTTGTAATGGTAAATGGGAGTAAGGGTATATTTTAAAGGGGAAAATTGGGACAAAATTTCGGCCCTTTTTTCGCGGCCCTAATGCGCTCAAAACGGGGGGATACATCCCAAAAAAATTTCGGTAATCCCCAGGGTTTCATAGAGAACTTTGGGTTATGGGTTTTTCTCCCCGCTCGCAAAAAATACACCCGGGGAGAAAAAAGTGACATGTCAATTACTAGGGGGGCCCCCCCAAATACGCATCACGGAAATGAATGTCAAAAGGGAAAAAAACCCCCGGGCGGGGCCCCCGCCCCCCCCCCCCGCCCCCAGAAAAATCCCGGCGTAATTTTTTTTGGCATAATAAAGGGCCCCCCCAAACATGCCGGGGTGAATTTATTGCCTAATAGTGTAAGGAATTTAGTGTCACCTTGAAGGGACAAAAAAAAAAAACAAACTGACTGACACCAAGAAACCCCCCCAATGGTAAAAAGGGGGTACTTATAATGAAAAAATATACTAACGTAGCTCCAAAAACTCTTTATTTAAATAAACACTCCCTAACAACATCCCTTTTTATTAAACTTTAAAGATTCCAAAAGCTGGTTTACGTAGTCCAAGGGTTTCCCAAAATAGTCCAAAAGACAAACCTGTAAAAATACACAAACACTAACCAGCATTTGACTGATAGTTATCTAAAGTGGGCCCAGGGCCCCATGCATACTAATTTACCCCCCCAAAAAAGTAGGGCCCGTTTTAGGTAAATTTTGCTCGAAATTTAAACACTAGCACTCAAAATTACTTAGGCAAACCCATGCTATTGGTTAGGTAGCCCCCAAAATTTTGGATGAGGTTTTGATAGGCT
The DNA here is from genome assembly GCA_025379985.1 of Phyllomedusa bahiana. Classification (NCBI taxonomy): domain Eukaryota; kingdom Metazoa; phylum Chordata; class Amphibia; order Anura; family Hylidae; genus Phyllomedusa; species Phyllomedusa bahiana. The sequence continues at coordinate 87,095 of JAODAL010006925.1, forward strand.
GCCCATTTTTGTAGGGGAAGAAAACCTGAAGATAGAGCCACAAAGTAATAAGCCCCAAAATTTGAAAAATAGGGGAACGCCCTCAGGAAAAAAATAGTTAGGGTTTTTAAGACCCCCGGTAGGTAACCCAAAGGCCCCCAAATTTGGTAGGTTTGGTTGTTTGGATCTACTCAGAACTCTCATTGAAATAAATGGATAGAGGCTACACTTGAAACGCTTCTTTTCCCCCAAAAATGGGAGTTGGGTTTGTGGCCCTTCTGGGGTTTTGTGCAGGGGGCCCTAGGTGGGGCCTGCACCTTTTTGGGCATTGGTGGGAAAATCCTGTTTATTGCCCGCAATTTTTCTTTTTAAATGTTTTTGAATGGCAAAAAACATTTAATCCATTTTTATCAGTAACACAGCAGGTTTTTACAGATAAAAATTGAAATTTTTTAAATGCCCGGAGTTAAAGGGGGGTTTGGGGAATTTGGGAGTTTTTGAAAACCAAAAGGGAGGGTGGGGGGCAGGGGGAAAATGGAGGGAAAAGAGGGAAACTTTTTTCCTGTTTTATTTTTTTTCTCATAAATACAGAGGTTTTGAGCAAGGTGGGGACTTCTATTTGCTTGACTAGCCATGAAGCTCTTATGTGTTTTTGTTGGGGTCTATGCAGCAATTTTTGAACCCTTGGGGAAATTTTGGAAAAAAGGAACGAAATTTTTGCTTAGTTTAGTGGTAAGATTCTAAAGATTAAAATTATGGTGTCCAATTTCATGAAAGTAAAAAAATCCTACCTGTGGATGAGGTGATTAGGAACATTCTTGATGATATGGTAGGTTCTTTTGCCTATGAGAGGTTGGATGTGGGTATAGATTGTTTCCTTTGGAGGGTTCTTACTTAAAAGGGTTTTCTCACTACAATGATTAGCTCTTAACTTTACAGGACCCCTTTTAATTTAAATACTATTTCTAAATATATTGCTTTGTTGATTTTACTTTAGTCATGAGATAAGAGCATTTTACGTGCTTTTGAGTGTACATGTTGCATGCCAAGACAGACATCTGTTATCTGATCAGCTGACAGAGCAAAGTTAAAGGGGGTGTGTTTCCCCCACCCAAGGACAGACTGACAGGATGAAAACCCAAAAAAAAAAGGGAAAATTTTTTAAGGGGTTGTTCACAAAGGAAAATTTTTTGTATCCCTTTTTTCAGATCCATTTTTTTGGAAATCGGGAAAAAAGGAAATCTAACAAAATTTTTCAGTTTTGATTTTCAAATTTTTTTCAATTTGGGAAAAAACGCATTTGCCGTTCCCCCCAAAGGAGATCGGGGATGGGGCTTTTTTGGGGGGCTCTCCGCACTGCGCTTTTTGCATCCGCTTTAAGAATTGACATGTCAATTCTTATTGTGTTTTACGCAAGTGAAAGCCCATAGGGGATAATGGAGTCCGCTTTTGGCTCCACACTCCGGGTACGTATCAGTGGCGCTTTGCATCCTGAAAGCGGCTGCGAAAAGCGCAGTTGGCTGCAGGACGGGGCATCGGCGGCTGGACAGGTGAGGTGCTGCAGGGAGATGGATGGATGGATGGCTGGGTGTTGAGGTGCTTCAGGGAGATGGATGAATGGATGGCTGGGTGTTGAGGTGCTGCAGGGAGATGGATGAATTGGATGGGCTGAGGTGGATAGAGAGGTGCTGCAGGGAGATGGATGGATGGCTGGGTGTTGAGGTGCTGCAGGGAGATGGATGGATGGATGGCTGGTTAATGAGGTGCTGCAGGGAGATGGATGGATGGATGGCTTGGTGCTGCAGGGATGGATGGATGGATGGGTGGTGAGGTGCTGCAGGGAGATGGATGGATGGGGTTTGGGTTTTGACATTAGGTCTAGAAGTGGGTAAAAAGGTAGGAGTGGTGGTTTTCATGGTATATAGAAAATCTATTAATTTTGTGTTTTCGTGTTTAGGAAAAATGCATCTAGCTGTTACCTGAGCTGCAGACCTATCTCCAGGCTGACCAGATGCATCATAGCCACTAGCGAGCTGCTGAATCTCCTCAGCAGACTGAGGCTTAAGTGTGCCTGAAAGTATGATCCTTTCAAAAATCTGGCATTTGGTATACCTTGCATAGTAAACTGAATGCGCCTAAAAAGGCGCATTGTGCAATTGAGTCTTATAGCGTATCAGTGCTAGTGTATGTAATATGCCTGTCGAGGCGCATTGCGTTACGGAGCCGCATAACGTATCATTACTACTGTATGTAATGCGCCTCGATTGGCGCACTGCGTTATGGAGGCGCACAGCGTATCATTGCTATTATATTTATTGTGCCTTTTTAGGCGCATTACAATGTGTCGTGCCCGGCGTCTAATGCGCCTAGTTTTGGTATATTACAGTTCATTTATATTGAGAATATGGAGTCAAAAGTTTTTTAGGTAGAAAATACACCAAAACTATGGTGCATTCGTATTGGGACATGTCGCCCAAAGTTTTATCTACAACACAAACAACAAACAGTGAAATGAAATAGACCCATGCGAAGCTAGGTATTTCTGCTAGTACAAAATAAATGAGTGCGGGTTTTGCTGGAGTGGTAGTGCAATCGCCAATGTATTCTGTGAGATGCTACTTCACACTTCTGTGTGCCATAGCGCCCGTACCACTGAAGATGCCAGATACTGGTGAAACATGTCCGGGGCTTCATTACTTATTTTAAAGTCCTCACACTGACTTTATAGATGTGCCCATACTGCTGATGCTGCACATAGTCCTATATGGTTAATACTATACACCAGTGTAGCTGATCTCTCAGATTATACAGCACTATTTCAATCAAAGTAGGGACAGATTTTATTTCATATAAACAATTTTATTTAGAGTTTTAACAAAAGTTTTAGGAGTTATTTTTCTGATGCAAATTTTACACTCTACAACTGATTTAAGTTGTGAATATGTACATACGCTTACAAGAGGAAAACCAAACCTAGGGAGGCGCGGCATGACCCGGCATGCTGGGCACATTACTATGCACTGGGTGGCCGAAGAGGCATGGAGTAGGTGGGGCGGAAGCGATGCGGGGTCCTGTGGATCTCCCCTTCCGTCCGGGGGAAGCAGTTGAGGGGCGCGAGACAGCAGTCCTGCCCACCCTCCCTATTGTGGGTCTGTTTCTTGGGCTGTGTTTTCTCGCGGTAAAGGTCGTCATGGCGGTCATTGGCAGCAGGGGTTCTTGGAGTTGGAAGATGATTTTGGGTGAGGGAGTCATTAGGGATAATTCTTCCTCTGGTTTTGGAGAACGTTGACCCGGCCTGGCGAAGGTGGGGCTCTTTTCAGGCTGGTATCCCTGGATAGCAAATTGGGTGAGCCATCTAGTATGGCTTTTGGACCTCCGAGACAATGGAATGCAGCTGGGGTTAGGATGGTTTGTCCCTTCGGGGATTTGGTTGCCAGGTCGCTTAGCTCCAAGGACCTCTGCCCCAGTTGGGTTGCACTTCGGTACTTGGTTACAATTGGTTGAGTTGTTTATAGGAAGAGTTTTGTATGGAATTATTTGGTTTACAGATGCTTGTTTACGGATATACATATGGATATATAAGTTTGGGGATAGTGGTATATATATTTTGTAGAAGGTTATTTATATATTTATATGCAAAGTAAATTTTATGTTTGTATTTTGTTAATTAAATGGCTGCTGTGGCCAATTCATTCCAGTCGGTGGTCTGTGTATTTATTTTATGGGATGTTGATTTGGGGTAGTGTAAAGATTAAGAAAGGGGGAAATAAGGTTGGGGGAGGGTTTTTTGCGGTGGCGCAGAGCAAGCTTAAGTGTTGCTCAGGGTCATGAAGCAGCATTATACAGTTTTATCTGCAACGGGGCTCCCTGGAAACTTGGCTTGATGCCCTGGATTCCTGCTGGAGTGCCACTTTCAGCTCTCTCTATGTTCTCTGATAGAGTTGAAACCCTGTTAATCTTTCTTATATCCCCACAAGTCACCAGGACCACGTACAACATGTCAACTTCACTGCATTGGTGCCAGGTGGCTGACTTTACAGGCCTTATGGTGGAATGATGTTAGGTAAATATTTCTTATTACTTTCTGGGGAAAAAAACCTAGGGACTATCATTGAACATTATTACATATTGGGGGCCACTAATGCCAAGTGTTATTACCCTTTAAGGGGCACTATCACCTATGACTGTTACCTGATAAAGTGTACTGAAACCAAACACTATTACTTACTAGGGTCACTATTGCAAGGCAAATGTCATGTCCATGCCTTCTCGGGCCTTGATGTAGTCTTCTTTCTGGAAGAATAGGTGGAAAATGCACTTTTGGCCATGATATTGGAATTTGCTTTTTCTCAGTCTGAACAGTGCCATGCCAGATTCTGCTAATGATAATTGACAGGTTTCCTACCACACTCATGTGCTGCTGCTTATTGTGTGCTGAGCAGCAGGTGAATTGAGCTAGATGTGAGTGACAGCTGTCTTCAACTATTATGGTATGTTCACACGATGTACTGCGGCGCGTATTCGCCGCGAATAATTGACATGTCACTCATCTCCCCACGCGTACAATACGTTTGTATTGTATGAGCAGGGAGAGGAGGCGTAATCCATAATTCTCTATGAGAACTATGGATTACTGTAATTTCATTGCACATCTCACCCGTATTAGAGCACAAATATGCGGAGAAATGTGCCGAAATTACCCCGTGTGAACATAGCCTTAGACTGTGTTTTGGATGTCAGGGAGATGGTCAATCCACACTCTGGACCGGGTCCCTGACTTCCTGTTTTAGATCTCTCCTTAGTTCAGGTTCTTGCTGGTTATAGCATTGGCTTACACTAGTGTGCGTGGTTGGTTTACCTCTTGCTTCTTTTGAATGACTGACCTGCCTTTTGACTTCGTTTCTGCTTACTATCTTGGTACTGTTTTCCCTTCCTAATTTTGACCCATTCCTGCCGACTTCTCTGCTATTGTTTTTGTATGTCTTGTCTGTTTTAGGGTTGCACTTATTCAGAATAGGGACTGTCACCCAGTTGTTACCGACTGCTTAACGTTGGGTTGACAAGCAGGCAGGGACAGCCTTGGGATTATTAGCACTATGATGCACTCTGTCATCAACATTACTTATAAGAGGGGTATTGTTATGAATTACAGGCTCGGAGTTCGGTAAATCGATGTGTGGTTGTCATAGAGGGGGTTATTCTTACAGCGTTGGGGTAGAACTAGGGCCTGTTTACTGTCAAAGTCACGTTATTACTGTCTAGCAGAACAAAGTAAGCATTATTACTTTGTAGAAGGGAACATTGGTGTGAAAATGAGATGGCGGAGGAACAAAAGTGCCTATATAATATGTAGGGTGAACTGAGGTTCATATTCTTACTGTAAGGCATTCAGAGACGCATGTAGGGCCTCGTGGTGGCACTCTTATATCACTATTACTGTGTGGGTTACAAAAGAGGGAATTTTACATTGCGGTACACTATCTGAGGCACAACTAATGTTTGAGGCCCAATATGGGGTGTTGTTTGGCACTATTATTTGGGGGACACTACTTCTGTGGCATTATTTTTATGGGTGTGCTGTCTATGTGGCGTTATCTGAGGGGATAACATAGTCGGGATGTCATTAATTCTGAAGTTTAGTATTCCAAAGCTCAAGCAAAGACAACATGTACATTAATAGGGACAACTAAGGCAGCAACAGATACAGAATTGGGTGCAGCAGAAGGGGAAGTTTGTGTAAGTTGGGGAAAAGTAAGGAAGTTGCTGGAAAAGTTAGAAGTCAGAGATAGCTGGACAGTAAACCTTGTAGAAGTTTGGGCTTGAAAAGTGGTCTAGGCTTTTTAGAAAAAAGGGGAAAAGTGAATTCCGTATATACTCGAGTATAAGCCAAGTTTTTCAGCACAAAAAATGTGCTGAAAAATCCCCCCTCAGCTTATACTCGAGTCACTGTCGGCGCTCGGGCGTTGCGATGTCCCAGGCAATGGCAGGGACACTTCAGTTACACGCGAAATTTCCCCTCAGGGAGCCCCATTAACTGAAGGGGGAGTACAGCCGACAGCGTCCGGGAAAGCCTTTTGCCCCGGGTCGCTTTCGCGTTCTCTTCCCTGTAGGGAAACTCCTAAAGGGCGCAAAAAAGGGTAAAGAGATACCACTGCGGTGCAGAGCGCCCCGCCCCCTGATCAGCAGGGGAAAACCCGGCGCCGCAACCCGATCCGGCCGTGGGGAGTTTCTGGCACAGGAACGTGGGGGCACCCCGTGTTGGCGGGGGGTTTTTCCCGATGAATCACCCGGGCCTGTGCCCAAAGCCCAAAGGGAAGTGGGGGGAAAGTGTTTGTTTTTTTTTTTTTAAACCCTCCCTTTAAAAGGGGACAGTTACCTGTTTTAAACTGCTAAACCCTCCCTTTAAAAGGACATATACCTCCCTTTTACCCTCCCAAAAAAGGAAATTTTTACCTGCCTTAAAACCTCCCTATAAGGAAACATATTTCTGCCAAAACCCCTTGCCTAAACCTCCAAATAAGGACTTTTTACCTCCTAAAACCCTGCCTAAAACCTACCTAAAAGGGAAACATTTACCTCCCTAAAACCTGCTTTTCCCTTGCCTATGGGGACTTTATCCCTTCCTTTTAAAACCTCCCTATCCCTCCCTTTATAACCTCCCTTTTGGGGGGGCTTTAATGCCTCCCTAAAACCCTCCCCTTGGGACATAAAACCTGCCTTTTAACTCCCCGGTGGAGGAATAACCTGCATATAGGGGACATGTACCTGCTAAACTGCCCATGGGGGATATATAAATGCCTTGTAATTTTTTTGGTATCCATTTTTATTTTTTTTAAAATTTTCCAGTAGCCGCCACATTTTTCACCCTAGGCTTATACTCAATAAGTTTTCCCAGTTTTTGTGGCAAAAGTAGGTGCCTCGGCTTATATTCGGGTCGGCTTATACTCGAGTATATACGGTAACTACATTCAAAGAAAATGTCACCTGTAAGTCACTGAGTTCGCATTACTGTTTTTAATTGCATATATGGTCTCCCACAATTAGAACGCTACATTAAAGTAGCTACATTAAGTAGCCAGTATAATAGACTTATCTGTATTTGACCAAGTAACCCAGGGGACACCCTTGAAAGTAGGTCAGGACTGATGGATGCACGACACTCAACAGCTTAAAAGGGTTGTCTATTTAGGACAACCACCTAATGATAAGCTTAGGTTGCAATTTGTGGAGCATAAAGCTAAAAAAGCTGTCAACAGATCCACATTACCTCTATAGAGAATGGTTCTTTAGGGTGCCCAAAGACATTATCAGCCAAATATATACTATATAAACAAGTCCCCCAGTGATAGAGCTAATAATCAGGTAGTCAGATTGCACCCTCCTCCTCTCATCTTCAGATGTCCATGCATTCTAATAAGTCCACTGGCTTTCCTTTACTAAAGAGAGCAATGCTCCTATTAACAGCATTAGTGGGGGGGGGGGGAGGAGGTACACATGAGAGAGAGGTAGAGATACAGAACAAAAAACTTGAAGAACTATAAGTGCAGCTTTGAATGTGAAGCTATGTAGTAATTCAGAAAAGCAAATATTTGGTCATCATTATTGGTTTCTGTGGAGCAATTACCCAGGAGTGTATCCTCTGTTCAGCAGTATAAAATAAGGGATATATAATATTGTATACAACCCTTGATAATTAGAAAAGCAATTCTGTTCATTTCACATTCTATAATAGCATTTTGCGTTGGAGCAGAATGTTCTGCTGTTCAACCTCTAAGTGCATTTGCTCTTGCAGTTATCAGAGCAATATTAACTTATGAGACTTTCGCAATGGGAACATTCTGAAGTGTGCTGAAGTTTATCAGTGTTTTATTATTATTGCTCTGTTGTTGAAGGTAACCCATTGCTCAATGTTTTCAGAGATTTTGAAGGAGGGGTTTAAAATCTTGCACAGCTGTATAAAACCAGGATGGCTGAGATCAGAAGGATAAGTTAACATTTCTGGGCCCCATGGAAAGTCTGTAACAAGGGCCCCAAACAATCTTGTGCAAGGTATGTAAAGTTGGAGATTTTCACTAGATGTATAGCAGGTGTGTGTGGGTGTCAGGCCTACACATGTGGGATTGCTGGGAGGTGTAGTGCATCGGTGCTGGAATACACCACAGAGACTTCTCAGCTTTGGAATCTTGCAGGCTTTACTCATGGCTCAGATACTTTGTGCACCTTACACTCAAATCTTCACACTGGTGCAGCAAAGTAACGTTACGTCAACCGAAAGGTCTCACTTCCTGTTCTTCACGCTTCAACTCTGTGAGGAACACTCCTCTCAACTATCATGTAGTAGGTCTTTCTCTCACCCAGATATCGTGCCACTTATCTCTCTTCCAGGAGAAGTATTAACCAGCTGTCCTAGCCCAATCCTTCCTGTGAACCTACCACCGCCGAGCCACAGCATGTGTCACACTTTTACCTTTTCTTCTATCTATTTCTTTTCACTGTACCCCAGGGGCGTTGCTAGGCAGTTTTATCCGGGGCTTATGCCCTGAGTAAAACTGCTGGTGCCACAAACCCGCTGCGTAGGCTTGGAACACCGATGGTCTCTTCAACTGTGTGTACATCCTCTAGACACACATACACTTGAATGCTACCATGGAGCAGATATCAATAGCTCCCTGCTCTGCAGAGTACCTGGTAAGCCCCCAGCAGGCTTGCGGCCATCCGGAGTATCCAGTGCAGACGGAATGAGAAATCCATCACGCTGCCTGTGCGTGATTATGACATTATGCCTGTGCGGAAGACCGGGAGTAGCAAGAGCTTCAGGGGAGCTGAGACAGGTGAGTACTGTTAGTTTTTTATTTTTAATTTGCCAATTAGACCTCTCTACCTGCTGGGGGACACTATTATCTATGTACCTGCTGGAGGACCTATTCTATATATACCTGCTGGGGCACACTATAATATATATACACCTGCAGGGGCACACTATTATCTATATACATGCTGCTTGCGTCGATGTCAAGGGACTCATGGAAACTTTGGGATGCGAGTACCTTGCACGGGAATGGAGGCTGTTCATTGACAGTTCGAAGAGAAGTCACTTAGTGAAAAGGAAAGAAATATCTGAATCAATGAAACTACTTCTCACTAAAATAAAATACAGTGATCACTGCTGGACTGTTTGTGATGATCTAAAGGTGATATTGATACTGCTGGGTCAACAAGCAGGGTACATGAAATATCCATGTTACATGTGTCTTTGGGACAGCCATGCACAGCAAGAACACTGGAAAGGAAATGAATTGCCTACCAGAGAAACATTTAAAGTTGGCAACAAGAATATTAAGCATGATCGCAATAAAACACTATTATTATTATTATTATTATTATTATTTATTTTAGAGCGCCATTGATTCCAGGGTGCTGTACATTACAGGGGATTACATAAATGACATAAGTCAAACAAGTACAATGATGACAATATGTGACCAACAACTGGTACAGAGGGAGAGAGGACCCTGCCCGCAATCTACAAGAAAGGGTGAAAGATACAGAAAGGGAGGGGCAGACATGTTTGTGGAGGGTGTAGTGACAGCAGGGATACTATAGGTTATAGGTGATCCTAAAGAGAGGGGTTTTCAGGTTGCTTTTGAAGCTGGTGAAAGTGGAAGAGAGTCTGATGTGTTGAGGTTGTGAGTTCCAGAGTGTGGGGGGAAACACAAGAGAAATCTTGGAGACGGTTGTGTGAGGAGCTGTCAAGAGGAGAGCAGAGAAGAAGGTCCTGTGAGGAGCGGAGATTGCGTGAGGGGAGATATCTGGAGATTAAGGCAGAGATGTATGGAGGAGAAAGGTTATGGAGAGCCTTGTAGGTTGTGGTTAGTAACTTAAAACTAATTCTAATACTAGAATGCAACATCTCGATACAACACCAAAATGTCTTGGAATGGCTGGGCTAGAGGAACAAAATCGACAAATGAAGTGGACTCTCACCTGATTAAATGCAATAGATACCGATTGATTTTAAAATGAGTTATGCCATGTCCTGGTAATCAATATGTCTGAAGAGGACCAGCACCACAAGGAGGGGTTGTCACTAGAGATGGGCGAATTTCTCAAAAATTCGATTCGCCGACTTCGTCGAATTTTCCGACAAAATTTGTTTTGGTCCGAATTGCTTCGGGACGAATCGCGTTAAAAAAAACAGCTATTTCCAGGCTGCACAGAGCCTGTAGGGAGCTGTAGAACGTTGTGCCATGCTTAAATATGCAGAGGGAGCTTGGTTTGGTCTTCATACAATGTTATATTTTAGTATGACACGCACATGACTGCCGCCGCTCTTGGAATTGCTTCACTATAAAATTCCCTTGACACTTAAGAGGACAAAACTGCCTGATAAATTCATGGCAGCGACAGCTGGAAAAAAACAAGCTGAGGGCTAAGGTGACAACATCAGTGACAGAGTGTGGAGGTCACGGCAGCAGCCACAGCAGCATGGGGTCAGAGAGTGGCACAATGACATTCTGGAGGTGGCAAAAACAGGAGTAGGCCAAAGAGTTGCACAATGACAGAGTGTGGAGTTGACGGCATCAAACAGCTGCAGCAGCATGAGGTCAGAGAGTGGCACAATGACAATCTGGAGGTGGCAAAAACTGGAGAAGGCCACAGAGTGGCACAATGACAGAGAGTGGAGGTGACGGGGCAGCAAGCATGAGGTCAGACAGTGACACAATGGACTTCTGGAGGTGGCAAAACAGTAGTAGGCCACAGAGTGTCATAATGACAGAGAGGGGAGGTGATGGAGGCAGCAGCATGAGGTCAGACAGTGGCACAATGACATTCTGGAGGTGGCAAAAACAGGAGTAGGCCACAGAGTGGCACAATGACACAGTGTCGATGTCACCGCAGCAGCAGCATGAGGTCAGACAGTGGCACAATGACATTCTGGAGGTGGCAAAAACTGGAGTAGGCCACAGAGTGGCACAATGACAGAGAGTGGAGGTCAAGACAGAAGCCACAGTAGCAGCATGAAGTCAGACAGTGGCACAATAACGTTCTGGAGGTGGCAAAAACAGGAGTAGGCCACAGAGTGGCACAATGATAGTGGAGGTGACTGCAGCAGCAGCATGAGGTCATACTGTGGCACAATGACATTCTGGCGGTGGCAAAAACAGGAGTAGGTCACAGAGTGGTACAATGACAGAGTGTGGAGGGCACGACAGGAGCAACAGCAGCAGCATGAGGTCATACAGTGGCACAATGACATTCTGGAGGTGAAAAAACAGGAGTAGGCCACAGAGTGGCACAATGATACAGTGTGGAGGTCACGGCAGCAGCCACAGCAGCAGCATGAGGTCAGACAGTGGCACAATGACATTCTGGAGGTGGCAAAAACAGGAGTAGGCCACAGAGTGGCACAATGACAGAGTGTGTAGGTCACGGCAGCAGCCACAGCAGCAGCATGAGGTCAGACAGTGGCACAATGACAGAGTGTGGAGGTGACGGCAGCAGCCACAGCAGCATGAGGTCAGACAGTGGCACAATGACATTCTGGAGGTGGCAAAAACAGGAGTAGGCCACAGAGTGGCACAATGACAGAGTGTGGAGGTCACGACAGCAGCCACAGCAGCAGCATGAGGTCAGACAGTGGCACAATGACAGAGTGTGGAGGTGACGGCAGCAGCCACAGCAGCATGAGGTCAGACAGTGGCACAATGACATTCTGGAGGTGGCAAAAACAAGAGTAGGCTACAGAGTGGCACAATGACACAGTGTGTAGGTCACGTCAGCAGCCACAGCAGCAGCATGAGGTCAGACAGTGGCACAATGACATTCTGGAGGTGGCAAAAACAAGAGTAGGCCACAGAGGGGCACAATGACACAGTGTGTAGGTCACGGCAACAGCCACAGCACAGCATGGGGTCAGCAGTGGCACAATGACATTTGGAGGTGGAAAAAAAACAGGAGTGGACAGAGGGGTTTAATGATAGAATGGGGAGGCACGACGGAGCAACAGCAGCGCATGGGTCTACTGGCAAAATGACATTCTGGAGGTGAAAAAAAACAGGAGTGGGCCACGGTGGCACAATGATAAGTGTGAAGGCCGGCCACACCACAGCGACATGGGGTCAGCAGTGGAAAAATACATTTGGAAGGTGGCAAAAAAAAAGGAGTAGGCCCAGAGTGGTAAGGACAGAGTGTGGGGGGAGACAGGAGCAACAGAGCGCATGAGGTCATACGTGGCACAAGACTTTTGGGGGAAAAAAACGGGTGGGCCAAAAGAGTGGCACAAAGATAAGGTGGGGTCCGACAGCAGCCACAGCAGCAGCATGGGTCAGACAGTGGACAATGACAAGGGGTTTTGGGCGGGCAGGGCCACTGCACAGCATGGGGTAAAAACAGTGGCAAAAATGACATTTGGAGGTGGAAAACAGTATTTGGGACCACAGAGTGGCACAATGGAAAAGAGAGTGGAGGTGAGGTGGCAGCGCTGGGGTCGACGGGGCAAATGAATTTTCTGGAGGTGGAAAAAAGGGGAGTGGGCCCACGGTGGCCAATGACAAGTGTGGAGGTACGGCAGCAGCAGCATGAGGTAGAAGTGGAAAAAATGACTTCTGGAGGGGAAAAAAAGGAGTGGGCCACAGAGTGGAAAAATGACAGAGTGTGGAGGGCCGAAGGAGAAACGCAGCAGCATGAGGTCAGACGTGGACAATGAATTCTGAGGTAAAAAAAAAGGAGAGCCCACAGAGTGGCAAAAAGAACGTGTGGAGGTCAGGCAGCACCCAAGCGAGAATGGGTCAGACAGTGGCACATTGACATTCTGGAGGGGGAAAAAAAAAGGAGTGGCCCAAAGTGGCCAATGACAGAGTGTGGGGCAGGGCGCCCAAGCAGCGCATGAGGTCAGACAGGGGCCATTGACAGAGTGTGGGGGGTGAGGCGCAGCCACAGCGCTGAGGTCAGAAAGGGGAAAATGAATTTTGGGAGGTGGAAAAACAGGGTGGGCCCACAGAGTGGCACAATGACGGTTGGAGGTCCCAGCAGCCACGCAGCGCATGAGGTCAGACAGTGGCACAAGGGAAAAAACCCAAGGAAGGTTTTAAAAGGTGTTTGGGTAAAAAAGGGGCCACGGGGGCTTTTGCCAGGACAGCGGGGCCAAAAAATTTGGGCGTTTTTTCCCTTTGGGGTCAAAAAAAAAAGGGGCACAATGCACTCCAGTGTGTAGGTCACGGAGCAGCCACAGAGCAGCATGAGGTTCAGCAGGGGCCAAGGGACATGGAGGGGGAAAAAAAAGGGGAGTAGGCCACAGAGGGGCACAATGACACAGTGTGTGGGTCAGGCAACAGCCACAGCAGGTGAGTCAGACGTGGAAATGCATTCTGGAGGGTGGCAAAAACAGGAGTAGGTCACAGAGGGGTTTCATGACAGAAGTGGAGGGCACGACAGGAGAACAGCAGCGCATAAGGTCATACAGGGGCAAATGACATCTGGGGTGAAAAAAACGGAGAGGCCCCCGAGTGGCCCAATGATCAGTGTGAAGGTCACGGCGCAGCCAAGCAGCAGCATGAGGTCAACAGTGGCAAAATGACATTCTGGAGGTGGAAAAAAAACGGAGAGGTCACAGAGTGGTAAGTGACAGAGTGTGGAGGGACGACGGAGAAAAGCAGCAGCTGAGGTCTTCAGTGGACAATGAATTTGGAGGTGAAAAAAACGGAGTAGGGGCCAAAAGGGGGGGGGGGTAGGGGGGGCACAAAGAAAAAATGGGAGGGTGGGGACGGGCCCCAAAGCGGGGGTGAGGTTAGACAGTGGGCACCCAATGACATTCTGGGGGTGCAAAAAAGGAGTAGGTCCAGAGGGTACAATGACAGAATGGGAGGGTGATAGGAGCAACGTAGCAGCATGGGGTCAGCAGTGACACAATAATTGGGGGGGCAAAAAGTAGTAGACCACAGAGTGGCACAAGACAGAGAGTGGGGGTGGGGTGGCAGCAGATGGGGTCAGACATGGAAAAAATGAATTTGGAGGTGGAAAAAAAAATTGGAGTGGCCCCAGAGGGGCAAAGGGACAAAAGGGTGGAGGTAAGACAGAAGCCACGTAGCAGCTGAAGTAGACAGTGGCACAAAAAACGTTCTGGAGGGGCAAAAAACAGGAGTGGGCCCAGAGTGCACAATGATAGTGGAGGTGACTGCAGCAGCAGATGAGGCATACTGTGGCACAATGACATTCTGGAGGTGGCAAAAAAGGAGTAGGTCACGGTGGTACAATGACAGGTGTGGGGGCCGACAGGAGAACAGAGCAGCATGAGGTCAGACAGGGGCACATGACATTTGGAGGTGAAAAAAAACGGGGAGTAGGCCAAGAGTGGCACAATCAACAGTGTCGGGGTCACGGCAGCAGCGCATGGGGTTCAGACAGTGGCACAATGACATTCTGGGGGTGGCAAAAAAGGATTGGGCCACAAGTGGCCAATGACAGAGAGTGGAGGTCAGACAGAAGCACAGTAGCAGCTGGAAAGTCAGACAGGGGCACAATAATTTTGGGGGGGGGGTGGCAAAAACAGGAGTAAGGGCCACAGAGTGGACAATGTGGGAAGGGGGACTGCAGCGCGCATGAGGTATCGGGAAAATTAAATTTTGGGAGGGGGAAAAACAGGAGTGGGTCACAGGTGGTACAATGACAGAGTGTGGAGGCACGCAGGGCAAAGCAGAGTGAGGTCAGACAGGGGCACAATGACTTTTCTGGAGGGAAAAAAACGGGGTGGGCCCACAGAGTGGCACAATGATAAGTGTGGGGTCACGGCAGCACCCCAAGCAGCAGCTGAGGTAGACAGTGGCCAATGACATTCTGGAGGGGGGGAAAAAAAACAGGAGTAGGCCCAGGTGGCACAATGAAGAGTGTGGAGGTCACGGCAGCGCCACAGACAGCTTGAAGTCAGAGGGGGAAAATGAAGAGTGTGGAGGGTGACGGCAGAGCCACAGCAGCTGAGGTCAGCAGTGGCACAATGACATTCTGGAGGTGGCAAAAAACAGGAGTAGGCCCACGAGGGGCACAATGACAGAGGTGGGGTCACGAAGCAGCCACGCAGCAGCAGAGGTAGACAGGGACAATGACAGATGTGGAGGTGACGGCAGCAGCCACAGCAGCTGAGGTCAGACGTGGCCAATGACATTCTGGGGGTGGCAAAAAAAGGTAGGCTAAAAAGAGTGGCACAATGACACAGTGTGTGGGTCCGGCAGCAGCCACAGGCAGCATGAGGTTAGACAGTGGACAATGCATTTGGATCAAAAACAGAAGTAGGGGCCACGAGGGCCAATGAACATGTGTAGGCAGGGAAAACGCCCAGCAGCAGCATGAGGTCGACAGTGGCACTGACATTTGGGGGTGGCAAAAACGGGTGGGTCACAGGTGGTTCAATGACAGAATGTGGAGGGAGACAGGAGCAACGCAGCAGCATGAGGTATACAGTGGCAAATGCTTCTGGAGGTAAAAAAAAAACAGGAGTGGGCCACCGGTGGCCAATGTACGTGTGGGGGTTACGGAGGCAGCCACGCGATCATGAGGTAGACAGTGGCACAATGACATTCTGGAGGTGGCAAAAAAAGGAGTAGGTCACGGGGGTACAGGACGAGTGGGAGGGCCACAGGAGCAACGCAGCGCATGAGGTCATACGTGGCACAATGACATTGTGGGGTAAAAAAAACGGAGTGGGCCCACGAGGGGCCCACAAAGATACAGTGTGGGGGTCACGACAGCCCCACAGCAGCAGCTGAGGGTAGACAGTGGCAAAGACATTCTGGAGGTGGAAAAAAACAGGGTAGGCCCACAGAGTGGCACAAGGCCAGTGTGTAGGTAAAGGCAGCAGCCACAGCAGCAGCATGAGGTCAGACAATGGCAAAATGAAAGGGGTGTAGGATTTGGCAGCAGCCACAGCGCAGCTAGGTCAGACAGTGCACAATGACATTTGGAGGGGGAAAAAAAACGGGGGTAGGTCCAGAGGGTACAATGAAGAATGTGGAGGGCCGTAGGAGAAACAGCGCAGCATGGGTCAAAAGTGGCAAAATGACATTCTGGAGGTGAAAAAACAGGAGTAGCCAACAGAGGGGCCCAAAATGTACGTGTGGAGGTCACGGCAGCAGCCCAAGCAGCAGATGAGGTCAAAGTGGCACAATGACATTTGGAGGTGGCAAAAAAAAGGAGTGGTACAAGTGGTACAGTGCGGGAGTGTGGAGGGACGACGGGAGAAACAGCAGCGCTGAGGTCATACAGTGGCACAATGAATTTCAAAGGGGTGAAAAACCGGGTGGCCACAGAGTGGCACAATGATACAGTGTGGAGGTCAGGGGACAGCAGCCCGAGGCTGGGTCAGACAATGGCACAAGACAGGGGGGGTGTAGGAAATGGCAGCAGCCCCGCGCAGCATGAGGTCAGACAGGGGGGGACAAATGACATTTGGAGGTGGCAAAAAAGGATTTGGCCAAAGAGTGGAAAATTGACAGTGAGTGGAGGTGGATGCAGAGCAGATGAGGTCAGAGAGTGGCACAATGACGGGTGTGGAGGTGACGCAGCGCAACAACAGCAGCAACGTGAGGTAAGGGGGGCCCACAATGACACAGTTGGATGTCCGGACAGCAACAGCAGCAGCAGTGAGGTCATGAGGGGGACAATGACAGAGTGTGGAGGTGGGGGGGCAATACCAGTCCTGGAAAGTTGGTTGGTGGAGGGGAGAAAACTGTGCAGTGTGGGCATCAGAAGGGTGGCAGCATCAAAATAGTTGTGGGAGGTTTTTAAACCCGGGAACATTTCTCAAAGTTTTGGTGGGGGTCTGTTTGATGAAATTGATGCCAAAGGCTTTGGGTTTGTGGGAAACCCGCCCGACCCCACGTGATTCTTTGAAAAGGTCAGACGTTCCCATTTCCATGGCAAGGGGTTTTCCCCCTTGGGGTTTTCGATGGCCCGCCGCACTGAACTCCGCTTGACCCCAAAAATATTGGGGGGGCGGGACAGCTTCTCCACTGAAAACGCGGAAAGTTGCGGCCAAATCTGTTTGGTGCCAGTATTTCCAGTGGATCTTCTAACTGGGGGGGCAGAATGTTGTCAAAAGTGGGCCCCAACCGTTGGTTCGGGGACGCTCCAGGCCCTGCGTGCTGCTGGCGACTGCCCTCCTCACTGGGGGGGAGGAAGCGTCATCAGTGACCCAGACTTAGGTTTGCTGCTGGGAGTGGTATCCCCTTCCCCCCCCCCCCACCTTCCCCAGCTCCGCGGCAGTGTCCGGGGAGGCTGGGAACCCCAGTCAGACTGTAGAGGAGGGACAATGGCACTGGCAGCGGCAAATGCTACCCAGGATTTCCCTTAGTATTTGAGTTTGTCCCCCCTCTCAGCAGCTGGGGAAAAAAGGTCCCATTTTGGATGGTAGGAGGGTCCCCAAAAGGGTGGAGAACCAGAAGTATCCCCCTGCGGTGGTGACTATTGGCTGTCACTAGCCAGGAAATCAGCATGCTGCGGGCCATCGCAAAAGTGTCCCGGGGACTCCCCCGCCTCCATTCCCCGGATACTGCCCTGGTGCTTGCGGGGCATTGCTTGTCTTCCTCTCTCCATCTACCTCTCCAGCTGCTCCTCCTCTCCTGTCCCTGGTGAAAATCCACTCATTTCCCAGACAAGCTTTGCTCCATGTCCTCCTCCTCCCCCCGTTCGTCCCCCCCGGATCATGTGGCCGCGAGATTAGTTGCCACGTTCCAGTCCCCTGCCCGCAGATTTTTCAATCTGTTCCCGGCATGAAGCAATGGAATGACGTTATTACCCTAGTCCCGGCATGACAAAAAAACGTGGCCTCCTCGAATGGCCTCGGGAAATGGCAGGTGTCACACTGAGCTGCCACTGGTGACATCAAGTTATACAAGGGGAGTACTCCGTCCCCCTGGGTCATTAAAAAAAAAATTAAAGGCCTTTCTCTGTTATAAGTCGGTCCCCATGTGAAAAGGTGAAATTCCAAGGGGGAAAATCGCATTCAGATGTGTGGGGGAGGCCGTTTGCCGCTGCAACCGGGGGGGGTTCTGGCTTTGTAGGAATGGATGAAGTACTGACAGTTTCCTGGCCCTTTTCAGAATTTCTGAAGGCGGTGGAAACTTCAGGAACCTTTTCACAATCAGGTTAAAAAGTGCGCATTGCAGGGGGGATGGACCTTCTCCTGGTGCAGGAGACCCCATTTTCCCATTGTCCATACCATGGTTCCGATTTTCAGTAGGCGCGGAGAAAGCCAAAAAACGATTTTTGCTGCATAGCGGGCGTTCACCCCTGTGTGACTTCGTTCGCCGAGAGCCAGGTGTAAAAGCGTGACATGCTGTGCCCTACACATGTGGTTGATGGAGCAGACTTGTGGGGGCTGAATTTTTTTTGGAGAAAGGGGGACAATTGGCCAGGGGAACATTTAAACTTTAGGGGAAAAGGGGTTTTTTCCCTTCCAATTGTTTTGGTGGGAAATTCCAATTCACCTAGTGGGCCTTTTTTTAAAGTACATGTACTGGCCCCGACCGTAGTTAAAGCTCCCCAGTCCGCGTGCCCTGACCCTTGGGAAAAAACCGATAAGCTAAGGGCTGGCCCCCTTCTGTTTAATATTTTTGAAGTGCTGGTAGCCTTTTTGGAAAGAAATTACGGCTTGGAACTTCCACCTCGGCTCGGCACAAGCCATTAGTTCTCTGAACGGTGCAGAGTCCACCATTTGGAAAGGGGGGGGCCCGGAGACCAACAATTGGACAGGAGCCGGTTAGCTTTTGCACCTTAGGATGGGGTTGGGGCGCATACTTTGTCTCTTTGCAATCGCCTCGTTGAACGACTGGGCGCCATGAGTAGCGAGGAGCAGGGGCACTGGGCCCGGGGGATGCCAAAGGAAAACGTCCTTTTGCAGGGTGGTGGGCCTTGACTGGCTGCAATGGGCATGCAAGCCCCTGGGCGTGCTGCTGCGGTGGGGGATGGACCCTCACATCTGAGCCATGTTTCTCCAGGCACCGGTGGTGATCTGCATGCGTTGACGCAGGGCCCTTGGTGCCAGTTTGCTCCGTTTCCCCGCTTCCTTTTGCCCCAGATTTACATTACCCCTATTCGGTTCCTTTTGGTGTCTTAGCAAAAAACTGCCACACCCCGGTAAATGATTTTACGCCCAATGCTCCGCACTGCCGCACTGATACTACCGCCCTTTCCTCCCTGAGCCCCTGTGCCCCTATTTTTGGACCTGCGAAGGGGGTTTTTTACCCGTGGCGTTGGTCCTGACCTCATACTGCTGCTACCCGCTGACTCACGGCCACCACAAACCCCTTTTCTGGCTGGGCCCCGCCCGGCGCCCAAAATGACGCCCTCTTCTCCTGCGATGTGAAGCCCTTGATTCACCGGCTCCAAGTGTGGCGGTACATCATCATCGATTTGTGTTTTTATCGTCACTGCTGTCCTACCCCGGTCTTGGTATGCAGAGGGTGCCCCTCACAAACATGCCTCCCCTGCCACTCTCCACATTATTCCCCTTTGCCCCCTACTGCAGGAAGAGGGGATATTGGCCCCCCTTTCTTCGCTCCAAGTAGATGCTGCTGCCCTCCTCAAATTGTTCATCTCGTGTATAGTGGCGCTGGCCCAACCCCAAAAGTAGATCTTGGGAGGGAACCCGGGTGGGACAGAGGGGGTTTAGGACAGGTGAGGCCACTGACCCGTCCGGGCCGTGCCAACTAAGGGTTGTGTTGCCCTTCCACGACTCTTGGTGGGGTTGTCATCTGGGAGGAAGTGGATGCCCAGTCACCCAAACAAGACCCTTGGGTTTTTGAAAACACACGGCCGTAGATGACACGGAGTTCTGGCCTACCCAGTGACCCCTGCGCGACGTCCCCTTGCTGTGTGCGACCTGTGCCTGCTCCCCGGGAAAGTTTGTGCCACTGCACTTGCATTGATGCGCCTGCCACCTCTCTGTCTGACAACTGTTTGTTCTAAAATGTACAGACCTTGTTTAAGAAAATATCTGTAAGAAAATCACACCCGTTTTTGACTCCAAATGAAAAGTAACAGTTGGGTAACTCTCGGATATAAATTGATCCACAAATGGGCGGAAAAAAATTTTCTTGTATGTGCCGTTTTTAAAAACATGTGATTTACTGAAAATAAAAGCACAAAAAGGCTTAATTAACCCTTCGGATATGAATTTTGTACGGCCAAAATTTCTTCTTTTGGAGTGAAAAACAAAGTTTCTTTTACTGAATAAATTTAGAAAAAAACTTGTTAACCCCTTTGGGGTAAATTGGAAAAAAATGTGCTGCCAACAATTACCAGCTTTGTAGGTGTTAAAACGGGATGTATTTTACGACAACACAGAAAAAAATCGTAATTAACTTCGATATGAATTTTGTACAGGCAAAATTTCTTCTTTGGCGTTTAAAAAAAAACATTTTTTTATGACCACAAAGCGAAAAAGCCTAAATTAAACCCCTGGATCTAAATTGCATAAAAGAAATGAGCAACCAAAAATGAAGTGGTATTTGTATTGTAAAAACGCTGTTTCTTTAACTGAATAAAACAGCAACAGGCTTAGATAACCCTTGAATATTCACAAAAAAAGTTTTGCCCGTAATATTGCCTTGTATGTACACTGAGTTCTGCCGCCAGGGTTCGTTACGCAGGTTCTCCCTCCCTGCTTACATTAGTAGCAAATGAAAATGGTTGAACCGTGGTAAAAAATGTATACAACTTTAATGCAATACTCTTTAAAAAACATATATCTTCTGACTTTTTTAAACCATACTACATAGTCCGTCAGACACAGATATAGCAAAAAATGGCAAGATACTCAGGTTTATAGTTGCGGCCGCCTGTGCCGTTCAAAGATATGAGTCCATAGATAAGCTCCCAGCGCGGTGAGCAGGAGACGCCGACCTCAGAGCGAAGACCGAAGCACAAGCAAGTGCAACATTTCGGGGAAGCTCCTCCCCTTCCTCAAGCATGAAACGTCGGTCTTGTGCGTCGGTCTTCGCTCTGAGGTCGGCGCCTCCTGCTCACCGCGCTGGGAGCTTATCTATGGACTCATATCTTTGAACGGCACAGGCGGCCGCAACTATAAACCTGAGTATCTTGCCATTTTTTGCTATATCTGTGTCTGACGGACTATGTAGTATGGTTTAAAAAAGTCAGAAGATATATGTTTTTTAAAGAGTATTGCATTAAAGTTGTATACATTTTTTACCACGGTTCAACCATTTTCATTTGCAACCCTTGAATATTCAATGTGCTCAAGAACTGAGCAGATAGCATTAAAATGTATATGCAGCTAAATTGGACGCACACTGGACTTCAATTCCAATACCCCACAAAATCAGAATTTGGACGTAAGAGAAGCAGTCTCTGAGACAAGCTGTGACACCCCCCCAAAAAATCGCTGTATAAAAGTGAGTTCTTTAGTATGAGATATCATGAGCATCAGCGGCAGCAGCTTCCCTACACAGTATAGTGAGAGCAGTGTGAGCTGCCAACGTCGCGCCCGGACTTATGTAGTGCGGTGACGTCACAGAATCCCGCCGGTCTCTGATTGACTTCATCTCTGCACATGTCATGTAGGCTACGCCTTTCTTCCTCCCAGAGTTCAGAATTAAAGTTTTCCTGAAATTCTAAACGAATTCCACTTCGTCTGAATCAATTCGCCCATCTCTAGTTGTCACAATCCGACTAAATGTAAACCCCCCTATTAACCCCTCTGCATAGGCTCAGACTGGCCCACATGAAAATTGGGAAAGCCCCAGTGGGCCCCTGAGCATGGCAGACCAAGAGTTGTTTTTCAACTGCATATACATCCTCAGAAGAGGCAAAAAAACGTAGAAATAGAGGAAGAAAGAAAGATGCAGAGCATAGGAGGCGTGGACAGTCATTTACATTAGCTGTAGGGTGGAACCCTAAAATAAACTCCACAGGTGGAGCCAGAAACCGGTCAACTGGTGGGCCCCTAGAATCAACTCCACCTATGGGCCCTAGACACCCCAGTCTGACGCTGCCTCTGCATATCAATTTAGGCCTGATTGTAAAAAAAAAAGAAGTTTGTGAAGGCTTTGGATAAAGACGGTGCTTGTTTTAATCACCAGATATTTCCATCACTGATACATGAGAAGTTGAAAGCCGGTATTTTGTTGGCTCTCAAATTAGACTTCTAATGAAAGATAAATAATTTTTAGTAACCATGAACACCTTGGAGAAAGATGCTTGGTGTGCTTTTCTACAATGTTACAAAAAGTTTCTTGACAACATAAGGGAAGACAACTACAAGGTTCTACTTGAAACTTTGTTGACAGCAAATCAGAGGAGAGGAGTAAACATGAGTGTCAAGGTACATTTCATTCACAGCCACTTAAATGTGTTTCCCTCAAATCTTGGTGCTATTAGTGAAGAGCAGGGTGAGCACTTTCACCAAGATATAAAGACCATGGAATAAAGATATCAAGGAAGGTGGAACACAATCATGATAGCAGACTATTGTTGGTGCTTAATGTGTGACATCCCTGATTCCAGCTACTCCAGAAAATCAAAGAAATGAAAGTTCCTTAATATTTAATGTTATTGCAATGGTGACCTTATTATCTAATTTCCAAAATACACAGAATGTTAAAAAGCACTAATAGTTATTTATTATAATCAATTACTATTATGTTACTTTAATTTATAAATTACTATTTGACTGTTCTTGCCAGAGGAATATATAGAATATTTAGTGGGGGGCGTGTCCTAACCATGGCTGTGTGAGGACGTGCTTTTTAGAGCTCCTAGTCCTCCTCACTCACTTTGGCTGCAAATCAACAGCATCGATGGGGAAATCCACCAAGAAGAGGGCCCTGAGATCTTCCACTCGTCCCCTGTGCCCCCGGGGTGACATTGGGGCGTTCTTTCACCCGATCGCCCAACCGGCCCGATCTGACTGGGAGCGCCGCGGGACGGAGCAACATGGCGGCAACAACTCCCTGCCTCAGCAAACCCCCTCATCCCCGCCTGCCTCGGGGACTAACCTCCGGCTCCTGGAGGAGCCCACTTCATCTCACCTCCATCTCCCGGGTTCCGCTTCCTCATGCGGACGCCCGAGAACTGCTCTGCTGTGACGCTGGCTCCACACACGGCGAGTAAAGATGGCGCCTCTGCTCCATTTTCAGCCTCGGTAAGCGCACAGCCACGCGCTGCGCCTCAGGAGCCGCGCCGATCCCAACCGGGGGCAGCGACCAGTACCCACATGCTGGGCACCACTGATCTGCGCTGCTATGACAGCCCAACGACAGCGAGCATGCAGCTGATGCCATCACGAGGTATGACGGTGGGTCAGGGGACACAGGGCTCTCCCCATACCTCCATCCTGGACTCTCCGGTGTCCTGTTTAATGGGCCTGTTATCGCCCACCTCTCAGGCTCTCACCATCAGCAACCAGCCTGCTTACACAATGGGGCCTGCAGCATCACCCCAGACGGCGACCCCTATGCTCCCCACCCCAAGTGGGGTCCTGGAGCAATTTGATCCCTGTGCTGGGGATTCTGCCACCCAGGAGACACCACAAGCTACACAGGCCTCTAATTCATCACCCCTGCAAAGCTCCTCTCGCCATCCTGCAGAAGCCGCAAAGCCCCAGAACCACCGCTATGATTTTCCCTCTGCATGTGGCTACGCCTCACCCCAGGCTCAATGGTGCACCAACATCCCTGCACCCAGCAAGCCCTCCCCACACTGGTCTACCGGCTCATCCTGGGATTGCCCAATGGGTTCTCCTGACGGATGCCCGACTGAAAAAAGTGCCTCCTCCCCTGCTCAACACCCGACGGTGGCTATGTCAGTTGTGACAACTCTATCTCCTTCTACTTTGCATCGCACTCCACCATATGTCTCTGGTAATGCTGAGATGGCTCCCTCTGTACATATTGCTCAGGACGATTCTCGAAGTTCATCTGGCTCCCTTTTCAAGCCCGAAGATGATGGCAAACCAGTCACGATCTCTGATCTGCAACGACTTACACAGTCTTTACCATCCAAGGACGATTTATCAGCTTTGGCCAAGCATATTATAAGCGAATGCAGACAGGAAATTTCTCTCTTTCGGTCCAAACTGTCCTCATTGGGCTCCAAAGTATCTAAGCTGGACCAAGCCCAACAATCCCACTCAGTGTCGTTACAAGCTCTAAAATCCTCTTCGTCGCAGCACTCTTCACAAATTTTTGCGTTACAACAGCACTTGGACGATCTGGAGAACAGGAGCAGGCGCAACAACATTAGAATCTGTCACGTCTAATGATCTCCTTCCGGTTCTCACTGCACTCTTTAACGACCTGCTGGGTAGAAACCCGTTCACCCCTATTGAAA
The DNA here is from genome assembly GCA_025379985.1 of Phyllomedusa bahiana. Classification (NCBI taxonomy): domain Eukaryota; kingdom Metazoa; phylum Chordata; class Amphibia; order Anura; family Hylidae; genus Phyllomedusa; species Phyllomedusa bahiana. Next base: position 111,410 of record JAODAL010006925.1, read on the forward strand.
TTGACCGAGCGCATAGGGCACTTCGTACTCCGGCACTGGACCCCAAGAAACCGAGAGATATTATCTGTCGGGTTCATTTCTACCAACTGAAGGACGATATCCTGCGTTGCGCCCGCCAGAGACAAAAAATTCTGTTTAAGGACACTCCTATTCTACTACTCCAGGATCTTTCTAGCCCAGCGAGCTGCCTTGAAGCCCCTTCTAGCGGTACTACAAGAACGTCACATCCCTTCTTGGTGGGGCTTCCCCTTCGCCCTCTTCATCCGTGGGACAGAGAAATCATTTGCTATTCGCTCCCCCGATGACATCCCTTCGGTGCTGCAGGACTCAAGGATACAGGATCTTGTGTTGCCCCCTTGGTCCTCCTTGGACTCCTTCTTCGCTAGAAACCAACCCCGAGATTCATCGGAAGTCCAGGGATTGCCTCCGCGGGGAAACAGACATCGCCGGCGCCACACTGATTCTCCGACCAACTCCAATCCACCTTGAGGACTATCGTATCTGTTGTGTGGACATTTTCTGATCCTCGGGATTCGTGAGTTACCCTCAAGTAGATATGCCTCTTAGCAGGCTTTGCTATATTTTCACGTATTTGACTTGATCGGTTGTTTCGAATTGTTTGTTTCTTCTTTCTTCTTCCTTGTCTGCCCCTCTTGCCCCTCCCCCCTTCCTCCTCCTACCCCTCCCCCAGGAGATGACGGAGCCTGGATGGGCTGTGTTCTTATCCCTTCTCCGCCTTTTCTTCTCGTACCCCCAGTAGTTACTAGTCCCGATCTAGGCCTTTTCTTAGGTCTTAGGGACACTAGGCTTTCGTAAGCCACCCAAGTAGCTCCAACTGTAGGCTTTGGTTTTGCCTGCTTCTTGGTTGTGTGTGTGAGTGGGTTGTGAGTGTTTACCCCTCTCTCCTCCACTGTCTAACCGGCTTCTCCCTCATCTGTTTCTTCCCTTATTCGTTTTTCTTTCTCCTCCATCGCCCTGCGTCTTGTACGACATGGCGGACTTGTCCTTTGCCTCCTTTAATGTACAAGGTCTTAATTCTCCGAGTAAACGGTCCCAGGTCCTATACCATTTTCACAAACAGAGAGTTAAGGTCGTTTGTCTTCAAGAAACGCATTTTAAGGAGGGACACGTGCCTAACATACGCAATAAATACTACACCGATTGTTTTTTTTGCGAACTGTCAGGAGTCCAGGGGGGGGTGGCGGTGGCACTCCATAAGTCATTGGTGCATCGGGTCCAGACATGTTGGACTGATGTGAATTTGCGGTATATAATCCTGATCCTTGATATAGGAGGCCATCTCTTTACCATCGTAAATGTATATGTTCCAAACCAGGGACAGGCTAGTTTTTTTGCTTGCTTAGTGGAGAAATTGATTCCCCTAGCCCAGGGTACCATAGTTCTTTGTGGGGACTTGAATGTGACCTTAGACCATTCGGGCAGATCTTCGCTCTCCTACCCGTCTATAAAGTCCATTAAAAAGGCCTATACCCTACTTCAACTCTGTGACGTTTGGCGGATGCAACACCCCAGTAGCAAAGATTTCAGTTTTTATTCTCACCCCCACAAGGTCTATAGCCGCCTTGACTATATACTAGTGTCACATGGGGCCCTACTCTGGGTCTCCTCCACTTCGGTGGGTAATATCCTTATGTCTGACCATGCACCTGTTTTCTGCTCGCTAACGCTCCCTTCTGCCTCTAGGCCTTCCTGGTCATGGAGCCTGAACGAGTCTCTGCCTGTGTTGCAGACGTATCCCAAGCCATTGCTAATTATATACAGGACCATAATCACGACACTACTTCCCCGACGGTTCAGTGGGAAGCTGCAAAATGTGTGATACGGGGAGTCCTGATCAGGCATGGTTCGAGGCTAAAGCGAGATAGAGCATCTAAATTAAAATCAGCCCTCTCTCGGGTGTCTGCATTGGAGACTCAGCATAAACAAGCCTTGTCGTCGGACACACTGCAAGAACTGCTCGCCACCAGACTAGAGGTGAAGCGTCTGCTGGAGGCATCTTGGAAAAGGTTCCTTCAGGTTGGCCGTAGCTGCCTTTATGAATATAGTAATAAATGCGGGAAGATGCTGGCGCGGGCATTACGGCACCGAATGGCCAAAATGCATATACCTCAGATCAGGTCTACGGGTGGTTCTCTGGTCCACACGACAGAGGAAATAGGCAAGATATTTCACACTTTTTACTCTAACTTGTATAACCTTCAACAACCTCCGGCTCCGGTCGGAGAGCCGGCTTTTACTACTCCCTCTTCAGACCCTCTGGAGATTTACTTCTCGAGATTTGAGTCCCCATTCAGCGCCTCAGAGGTCTCTTCAGTAATCTTGGGTCTGCCGAGTGGGAAGAGTCCGGGTCCTGACGGATTTACGGATAAATTCTATAAAGCATTTCGGGATGCATTAACTCCTCTGCTATTGCGGGCATTTAACCATGTCTCAGTAGACAATCCATTCCCTGCCCATGCGACACTGGCCCATATTGCATTAATACCTAAACCGGGTAAGGACCCTTCTTCATGTGGAAGCTATCGCCCAATCTCTTTGTTAAACGTTGACCTTAAAATATACGCAAAACTGCTGGCTAACAGGCTCAACACTGTGCTTCCGGATCTTGTACACCCCAACCAGGTGGGATTTGTCTTGGGAAGGGAAGCCCGGGATAACACCCTAAAGACCCTGGACATTATCCATCATGCACAAGCTCACAGGATCCCCTTAATGGTCCTATCTCTGGATGCCGAAAAGGCCTTTGACAGGATTTCCTGGTCGTCGTTAGTTGCCACCCTTCGGCGTCTAGGGATGGGACCTTTGTTAATTTAAAAAATTCTGGCCCTCTATCAAGCCCCCACAGCTAAATTGAAGATTAATGGCACTCTTACAGACTCGTCATGATTAGTAATGACACGAGGCAGGGCTGTCCCCTATCGCCCCTCCTGTACGTCCTGCTTATGGAGAATTTACTCTCCGCAATACGTAAAGATCCGGGGGTAACAAGAATCAAAATTGCGAAGAAAGAATACAAATGCTCGGCGTTTGCGGATGACCTTTTGATATATTTAACGGACCCGGTCACTTCCCTCCCGTCCCTTATGTCTGTACTACAACAAATTGGTACATGGTCCAATTTCAAAATTAACATATCGAAGTCTGAAGCATTGAACGTAGGCCTACCACCCTTAGTTCTCTCTCAACTTCAATGTGACTACCCCTTCGCATGGCTTCCTAAAGGCTTATCCTACTTAGGGATAACTGTTCCGGCAACCCTGACAAATCTCTTCTTTCTTAATTTTGAGAATATGCTTTCCCTGATCACTCGGGACTTAGCCTCTTGGACTAATCAATGCTTTTCCTGGTTTGGCAGAGTTAATATTTTAAAAATGACGATACTACCACGCATTCTTTATTTATTACAAACAATCCCAGTCTCCATCCCGAACTCTTTTTGTTGTCGTATACAGCGTCTTTTCACGTCGTTCGTCTGGCCCTCTGCTCGCCCCCGTTTGTCTTACACGGTACTGACCAGGCATAAGACTCTAGGTGGGCTGGGGCTTCCTGATTGTCGGAAATATTACTTGGCTTCTGCGTATGCCAGGGTTTTGCATATGGTATGTCAGGATGATAGGAAGATATAGACCCGTATTGCACGGGATGTCTCTCCCCTGTCCTTGGCGTCGCTTCCCTGGATCTGGACTCCTTCCCTTGCGAACCGTTTTGATTTTTCTTACTCTGTTAAACACACTTTAGCTTCGGTTTGCTCCCACAAGGTATACCGGAACCTAATTGATAGATCAGGCTCTCTTCTACCAATCACGGACAACCCTTCCTTTCCTCCAGGCCTAAGCTCACACTCCTTTTTTGGGAACTCTAAGTTGCTTCCTCTACGCCTCCGCCAGGTGATGGTTGGAGGTCAGATTGTCCCGTTATCAGGCCTGGCAGCGGCGTCTTCTGCCCATAAGTCCTCCAGTTTCCAGTACCTTCAATTGAAACATTTTCTCTCTTCCCACGGGAATATCCTTAATGCCCGGAGACCTCTTACTAGATTTGAACACCTGTGTCTGTAGCACTCTCCTCCAAGACACTCCATCTCTACACTTTACTCTGAGGTCTCTGCTAGTGATAGGCTTGATCTTCCTTCCTATTGTGCTGCTTGGGAGAAAGACCTTGGTAAGTGCTTTCTCCATTCACATGGCATAAATGCTTTGATCTCACTCATAAAGCCGTCACAGCAACCAGAGCACAGGAAACATGTTTTAAGGTTTTGACCCGTTGGTATAGGGTTCCTCACATATTGCATAAATGGTTTCCACAAGTTCCTGAGGTTTGTTGGCACTGCGGACCCTCTAAAGGAACCATGCTCCACATATGGTGGGACTGTCCCCCCCTACAAGGTTTCTGGCACACAGTATACCGTGCCATTGAGGATATTACAGGGCTGTCAATCCCTAGGACCCCAGAGGCGGCATTACTGTTCATGTTTGACGTGGGCACTTCCGCTTATAAAAAATCTCTCCTTAGACATTTGTTGCAGGCAGCCAAGACTGTCATTCCTAAGCGCTGGAAGTCGGTGGACCCACCCTCTATTGAGGAATGGCACACCGAGTCTCCTATGTTTATCACATGGAAGAACTTCTAGCCACGACGGACGATCAGGCCCGATTATTGGCCAGGACATGGGCGCCATGGCTCCGATTCCAGGACTCCCCTGCCTTTTACTCCCTTCGAGTATAGGGGGAATGGGGCTGGTGAGGCACTAAGCTCTTTCCCCACCTCGATCTATCTTCTTTTTCTTTCTTTACTCGTCAGTCCCTTCCCTCCCTCTTCTTCCCCTATATGATTGTATTTGTGCGTGTTTGGGTTGCCTGTTTGTTTGTCTTGTTGGTTGGTCAGTTATACGGCCGAAACAGGCTCACTTTCTGTTCTGACTTAATCACTCAGGTTGAGCCCTCCAAGCCCCTTTTTGATACATAGGCCGTTGACTAGACTCTTCCTCATTTGATTGTTTAACGGATTGACTATTTGTTTTCGAGCATTTATCTGTTGTACTGAGCGGATTCGATTCCCATATATATGCAGTAGTTCCTGTTAATTGCTGTTATGTCTGCCGTATGTCTATTTTACTGTTAACTTTTCCTCCTCCTGAATGACAATTGCATTTATAAGTGTAATTATTCTATTTTGATATTGTTTGTATCATTATTTTCTCAATAAATCTTGTTGAAATATGAAAAAGAATATTTAGTAAGCTGCAGCAACTCATGAAAGTGATAAATATAAGTGTGTTTGTGCAAAATTCTGATATGATGGACAATTTCTGACTGCATATTTGTAATCAGCGACCCCAAATTATATAAAAATTAGTTCAAACATTCCAGCTAGCAGCAATTTTTTTTCCCATGTAGACCAGTGTGATATATATATACCTGCTGGGGGAACACTATTATCTATATACCTGCTGGGGGACATATTACCTATGTACCTGCTGGGGGATACACTGTATCATCTATATACCTGATGGGGACATATTACCTATGTACCTGCTGGGGGACCTATTACCTATATACCTGCTGGGGCACACTATTATCTATACACCTTTGGGGATATACTGTATCATCTATATACATGCAGGGGGAAATATTACCTATGTACCTGCTGGTGGACCTATTATCTATATACCTGCTGGGGCCCACTATTATATATATACCTGCAGGGGCACACTATTATCTATATACCTGCTGGGGGACACTATTATCTATATACCTGCAGGGGCACACTATTATATATATACCTGCTGGAGTACATGTTTTCTGTATACCTGCAGGGGAATATATTATATATATATATACCTACTGGGGCACAGTATTATCTATACACCTGTGCTGGTGGACATATTATCTGCATACCTGCTGGGGCACACTATTATCTATATACCTGCTTGTGACGCAATTATCTAGATACCTGCTGGGGATACTATTACCTATATACCTGCTGGGGGACATATTATCTATAGACCTGCTGGGGGACCTATTATCTATAGACCTGTTGGGGGACACTATTACCTAAATATCTACCTACTAGGGGACATATAACTTATTTACCTATCTACTGGGGGACATGTAAACTATATATCCACATACTGAGGACATATAAACTATATACCTAGCTACTGAGGGGACCTATATACATACCTCTCTACTGTAAAGGACTTTATAAACTATCTGCAGTGGGCCATATATACTTATCTCCATACTGAGCGGGCCTATATATTTACCTACTAATGGGACTTTTATACCTACCTACCAAGGGGTTATATACCTACCTACCAATGAGACCTATATACCTACCTACTGGGAGGGGGTCTATATACTTACCTAATGAGGACTCGATGGGTACCTGGCTTTTCTATTATATGAAAGCGGGTTGCTCTAGGAATGGGTCATCACCATGCTTTCCTATATAAGTCCCCATTAGGTAAGGAGGTATATAAACCCCTCAGTAGCTAGGTAGGTATATAGGTGCTGAAAAAACTGATTATTCTAAAATGTTTGTGTGGTAAATTCTGCGGAGACAAGTCATGGCCGAGAGAAGTAATTATGACAGTCTGAACCAGATGAAGAAGAAAACAGAAAGTGAACGACTCCCATCAGAGGAAAAGTCTCCTGTGAATCACTAAATGTAACTGTAGTGTAATCACTTAAGTCTTCAGAGCACCTACATACAACTAGTTTCTACCACTATCTGGTCACTGTATAGCAGTAGTATACAGTATGCCTGCAGAGTGCCTGTGTACAACTGGTATTCTCATGTGGTGGTCGTATTTGACCAGGGTCTGGCAGAATTATTTGTTCCTTAAGTAGTAATAATATTGGGTCTTGGAGTTTTTTTTAGTAAAAATAATTTGTCTGGTATATTTGCTCCATGTATAGGTGTATTTTTTGGTGACTGTTGTTTATAAGGTATTACACCGTCATACTGAGGTGAATGCTTTTGAAAAAGCAAATTTTTCGCCGCTGATTTTCATTGTACAGTGACTGCTGAGGTGATGGGCAGTCTCTGTAAAAATACATACCACAGTTCACAATGTGACATGAAAATTGGTACGTGAACGCCGCCCTACTGATTAAAACATAACACAGAGGGCCTGGGCCCCGGGTTTTGCTGGCCTATGTAAGCCAGTGGGCTTAGGTGTGCTGACATATGGTTCCCAGTCTGAAAGTGTGCATGGTTGGATATACCTGCTTCAGTATATAGCCTACAACTGCCACACTCCCCTGATGCTGTTGGGGAAAGAACCCTCGGACCACCGACGTGACTGTGAGTTGGGTTAGGTTTTTTTGCACACAGACTGTATATGTGTTTTTTGCTGAAATCAAGCTAATTTTATTATTTATACTGTTTGCATCAAAATAAAGCCATTTTATTTGAAATGCACCTAGAGTCTCCATTATACATTACATTTAATACAGAGTATATTTAAAACAGAGGTTTTAAGGTGACTGCAGTCACTAAAATATTGCTTAGCTTTCCTAGAGTCTTGACTGCCAATAGTTTGAGTCAGCTGGCCTGACTTTAACCAAGGAAAAAAAATGTAATGCTAAGATAGAAGTTGCTCCCGGATCCTGGTGCCTTAGGGTGCTTTCACACTGTGCAGTTTTGGTGCATTTTTTCGCTTGCAGTACTGCACTGCAATTAAACTGCCTTTATTACCAGCAAGCTTCTTCAGTCATCTAAATTGTTTGGAAAGGTGTCACAAGTGAGTAACCAATTACTGTGTTTCTAATCCTCAAGCCTTTAACCCCTTACCAACATTGGACGTATGACTACATCCTGATGCCGGTAAGGCCATGTTCACACGGCTTAAAATGGGCCGTATTTCGGTCCGTAATTACGCGCCGAAGTGCGCCAATTACGGGCCGAAAACGGCCCATTCATTACGATAATTCACAGTTCTCATAGAGAACTATGGATTACGTCTCCTCTCCCCGCCCGGCGCGAAGCCGCCGCGGGGCGGGGAGATAAGTGACGTGTCACTTTTCTAGCGGCGTACACGCGCCGCTAGCCGTGATTGTCTATGGGCCGGCGAAGTGCCGGCCCCCCGCTCACTCCCCCGCTCCCACCCCGCCCCCGTCCACACGGCGTAATTGCGGGGCGTAATTACGCCCTGCAAATACACCGTGTGAACATAGCCTAAGGGGCTTTGAAGGGGCTAATTGCAGCTGACAATCGCTGTGTCCTGATCACTGAATATATCAATTGGAAGCCTTGTGACGGCTTCCATCACTGCCATGTTTTCCAGGGTCCGGAAGGGGGGAAACCACCATCTTTGTACACCCTAATGCATTGTATATGCAATGAATTAGGGTGTAGAAATAATCAAGCCCCTTGTGGTGAAGCGCCCTAGGGAGACTCAAAGTTAAAGTGAAAAAATATATATATCTTTTAAAATGTAAATAAAATAAAAAAATATAATACGTTTTTGCTATTTTACAAATAAAAAAATAAAATAATAGAAAAAGTTACACATATTTGAGAAAGTCCGATCTATTAAAATATAGCATCATATATCCCGAATGCTGAACACCGTAGAAGAAAAATATTCCATACGCCAAAACTGCGTTTTTTTGGTCATTTCATGTCCCATAAAAAATTTTAATAAATTTAATAAAAAAAAGTCCCATGTATTCCAAACTGGTAGAAGTAAAAAGTATACTTCAGTCCGCAAAGAATGCCACCTCACTAAAGTCCATAGGTGTTAGTACAAAAAAAAATTGATCGCACAAAATGGCTCTGCAGCGCAAGTTTCAAAAGTAGAAAATGTTTGGAATTTTTTTAACGGTACCAAGATATAATGAAAACCGTACATGTTTGATATTGCTGGATGTGTATCAATGCGTAGAATACAGATAACACTGTAAAACGCTGTAAAAACAAAACTCCCACAAACATGACGCAAGTATGTTTTTTCACATTTTGCTCCACTTAGAATTTTTTTGCGGTTTCACAGTGCAATCTATGGTAATATGAATAAAACCATTAGAAAGTACATCTTGTCCCGCAAAATAAAAGCCCGTGCACGTCTATGTAGGTGAAAAAATAAAAAAGTTATGGCTTTCAGAAGGCGAGGAGGGAAAAAATTTAGAGCCATATTATTTACAGCTTTCCAAATAATTTTGATGACTGAAAGAAGCTTGCTGGCAATAAAGGCAGTTTAATTGTAGTGCAGTACTGCAAGTGATAAAAAACTGTGTTAAAGCACCCCTGGTACTCTGCCGCATTGGTAGAAACAGTGCTATAAATAGCACGTTAGGTGGGAAACCCATTAAAGATTATGCCATACTTACCAACATTTGAAAGTTGCTTTCAAGGAGATCATGAATTTTTATAAACCACACCCCATTATAACAAGTCACACCCCATTTACAGAAGTCCCACCCACTGCAAAAAATAGAACCAACGTTGATCCGACATAGTCCACTGAATCCGGCATAGTCCAAAAGGGACACCTGTAAATGAACAGAAACATTAAATACATTAACCTAGGCTGGATATGAAGCTCATCCCCCACAGATAACACCCAGCTTTCCATGACAGGAAAACTGGGTCTCACCTTTGGGGTACAGGGTGACACCCAGACTTTCCTAGACATAGGATATGCTATCCATCATTCTGGAAAGCGAGGCGTTATGCCACATCCTCCACATGTTAAACCCCTTTTTTTCTTTCATAGAGAAACTGTGTGCCACTTGTGGGAAACAGGGCACCACCCAGCTTTTCTGGACTCTGGATAGTCTATCCAACATCTAGGAAAGTTTGGTGATATCCCCACGTGTGACACACAGTTTTCCTTTGTTAGAAAAACTGTGTCACCTGTGGGGAATAAGCTTTTCTGGACACCCCGCCCCCCACAGGTGGCATATAGGTTTTATAAGATAAGAAAACTGTGTGTTCATTTCTGGACCCCTACTTCCACCTCCACAACCCCACTATAAACCTTCTTTCCTCCACTTTTACCCCCCTTGTTTCCCCTAACCTTCTACTCTACCCTCCCTTTCCCACTTAAACCCTTCTCTAAAACCTCTTCCCCAACTCATTTACGCCTCACTCTAAACATCCCTCACCCATCTGCAGTCCCCTCCCCTACTCACATCCCTCTCCTCCATCCTATTTACCCTTCACCCCTCCTCATTCCCACTCTAGGGAAACAAACACACACACTCTCTAAGCCGCCCTCCCTCACTCTACACACACACTCACCCTGTAACCTCCCTCCCCCACTGTACACACTCAGTCTCTAACCCTCCATCTCCCACTCAAAACCCTCCTCACTCATCCCCTCTCTCTACACACAAACATATACACGCTCTAACCCCTCTCAGTCCACTTGTCCTGCTGTAGAGCATCTGACACTTCAGTGCATACAGAGCTCTGCTGTAGGGATGGATACAGCTTTGTGGTTCTGCTCGCTCCTACAAGCAGTTCACTAGGGCTCACTGGTCTGATACCATACTATGCAAGATGCTGTTAGAATAATGCCAGCTGTCCTAGCCCTGAATAGTGTTGATTGAACTCTTCTAGAAAACTTAAATTCTAGTAGAACTTCTCGAATTTTTAGAACTTGAACCAAAAGGAACATTTTAATGTTCTAGTTCGACACGCCGTTTTCAGTTTGTAGCCTTCTGCACTTTTGGCGGCCATCCAATAACCTTTCTGCACTTTTGGCGGCCATCCAATCAGTGCAGAGCACAGAGAAGTGTCAAAAAAATCATTGCTGAGGTGTAGAGCGCTCATTGGCTGCTAAAATCACATGACCATGTTAAATATATTTCAATGTATTGCCTTGTGAACGCCATTTTCAGCTCACTCTCTGTACTGTACAGACTGCTCTTAGTTAGATAGCATTTTCCTCTCCATAGACAGCAATAGTTAAGGAGTTTGGTATTGCTGGCTGCATCTTTCCCACACACAGAAGCTGTTATTTGGCGACATTTGCAGGCTCACGTAACGCCTAACTCTCATATACATGGATATATATTATACAGAGTGCTTGGATTTGCTAAATCATACTCAGTGCCCAAAAGTGCCCTGTAGCAGCTGCTACCGCTGCACCTCCTATAGCAACGCCCCTACTTGCAAGCTGTCCTCATCTTTTCAGTTAACCATTGAAAGGAATGAAGTATTTTAGCCTCTCAATTTTTTTCTGTCACTTAGAGCCAAATTTTCTTCATTACGTTGTTCCACGTATCCAGTTTACTGTTATGGATGTTACTTACAGCTTCTCCTCACCTGTATAGGTATAAAAAATGAACCAGAACATCTTCTGCCATTGACTTTAATGAGGTTTGAGTTCTAGTTCGAATAGAATCTTGAACTGAATACATTAAAGATCAAGATTCTAATCAAACTAGAACTTTTTACTGCTCATTCATCTCTAGCCCCGAACCCAATGTGGTCAGGCTTGTTATTGCCTCTTGCCACCACTGTCTTAGTTAGAGCTTTTCTGACAATAAATTGCTTTCAGCCAGTATTATAAGAAACAGACATACAAGCCTAGTAGCATTTACAGAAGACAAATCAAGTACTTCTATTTATTGGTGCTTTTAGGTGGCAATGCTCTATAAGGTATAGTGCTCCTTTACCCAGGTAGAGCAATGATAGGGAAACCCTTTGATCCTTATGATTTGTTAATGAGAACAATACACCTCAAAATTTAGAGGACAATTGATTTTTAATCAATACTTGGGTCGGTTTCCCTACATATCTCCTTGTGCCAGGAATCTTGTAAAATCACATTATCATTTCATGGGCTTTAAGTCCTTAGAGGTACAATGGTGAATAAGGGAGGAGGGGGCAGGGAAAAACCTATCAAATATTGTTTTACCAACAGGATCGACTTTCCGTAATGCATTTCAGCCGCAAGCACTCATCGTCAGGAAGGCTCATTAAAAACAGGTTTACAAACAAACATTAACTACAGTAGAAAAAATACAACAAGAATCCTCAAGGCTTGTAATAGACAAGTGATATTATGAAAGGTTTGTAAACCCTTAAAGGGCTGCTAAAAGCATTTCATACTGAGTTCTAAGTGAATGCTCGAGTAAATAAATGCTTTCTAATTAGGATCGTTATAACTACATCTGGTAAAGACGCTACTACAGGTAAAAGGACTGTTTTTACCCCATTTATTTTCTTACAAGAATATGATATTCAGCTGTGCTTGCTTATACAAGTGAAGTGCTCTCTAAACATGCAACAGATTTAATTCTAATCACTGACTCCATGCACTTGGGCTGTCTGCCTTAATAATCAGGAACAGATATGAATGAGCTGTCCTCTGTACAATAAACCGTAGGTAAAAAGCAAGACAATGTGAGATTCTTTGGTTTAAGATTGCACTGTGCTGTTGCTTGATTACTATTGTGGGAGCTATACACCTGTAATGTATTACCAGGACATGCCCTCTAATAAGTGTATTTTTTTTTTTTTGAAAGACCTAACATGTGCTAACTAACACCAAAATGCACAAAAAAAGTGCAACAAAAGTGCCACACAAAAAACAGTGCATTGAGGATAAGGTCTATCGCAGGCCCATACTTAAAAGTAATGGGTCCCCACAAACCTAGAACGAAAATGTTTCCCCACCGGGCCAGAAGGTACCTGCACGAGGACACAAGAAATGATCCCAACTGCTGAAGCAGAAAAAGATCTCAATGCTTCCTCACCGAGCCAGAAGGCATCCGCTTGAGGTCACAATTGGTGGGCTCCACCACCGAAGCAGATAGAGCCCCAAATACTTGCACTTGGCATCAGAAAAACTTCAACCAACGTGCCATCTAGGTGGCCGACTCCGTAGAGTGCTGGGGTTTGCAGTGGAGAAAGGAACCAGAAGACCACACATTCTCCCCCTAGACCTCAGGAGGATCCCAAAAGGGTACCGCATCCTTCGATCCTACATACAAAACATGACACAATTGAACACACAGTGACGTGAGTAAAAATAAATAACTTAGTGGATGTGCATAGTGGTACTGCCCAGACATCCGACCGGAAATGATAAAAAAATTTCCCTCTTTTCTAGCCAGTAGAATAGGGAATAAGGATGTGTGCTCGAGGGAAAGTGAAAGTTAAAGTGCATGCAAATGGCCATCACTCAAGTAGGGTCCCACACCCAGTGACTTCAGGCACCCCAGGGTCGTCAATCCTGGGGCACTTTGCACTTAGGGATTCAAAATCCCCTCGAACCTCCTGGCTTCGATTCTAAGGCATGGTTACTAGATGCGCCACAACTTAATGCAGTGACGTTCACCTATCCTCAGTGTGGTTCTCCGTTCAGACACAGTCCCCCTATAGCGGCCCGGCGCTTACCGCCAGAAGGACTGATAAGAACAGATACTACACTTGATCTTAGCCATTAGACCGAGAAGCGGTTGGGCTATTCAAGCCATACATATTGCTAAATGTTACATAAAGAAGGTGTGCAACCATTCACTCTCTATGGGTATAGGTGCAACTATAATAGACATAGCAGCTAATAAAGGACCCAGCTGAGGTGTGGGATAGTGGTCACTGAGGATGATATAAGACTTGGGAAATTATTTTTTTTTTTTTGCTACCCCATTGCTCTTTCTTGAGCACAGTGGCTTGTTAGTGCCCCATTGCGCCTAGCACCCAAGGCACATGAGCCTTGTAATTTAGCTTGAACCCTGGACAAAGCAGAAGAATTGATGCTATCAAACAGTCTGTTTATTGTCTGGTCCAGCTAAAGCTTTCAAGTATCTGTGGCTCCTATATGATGTGGAGTATCAGCACAAAGTGGGAACTCCAAAGCCGAAAATGCACTGATAGTGCCAGATAGTGTTGTATTGGGGTGCTTGGGGACCAGTGCAACTAAATCTTGGTGTCCATTAGAGTTGATTCTAAGGGCCCATCCTTTAGCTACTACATATACTGCCCTCTTGCTTGCTGCCTCTCTTTCTCTGCCTTTCTTCCTGAAAAGCAGCCCCAGGCCTGCAATTCTTAATGGCAGACGATGCCCAGGGTCCCACTGGGAGTTCCATCTGCCCCCCTGTGGGCCAGTCCCAGCCTGGTGCCAGCCATGTGTTTTGCTGCAGATTCTGTAGATGGAATGGATAAAGACCTGTGGTGACATCACAATCACATTACCATGACCTGGAAGTTGGTTAGCTGAAGACTAAAGACTACAGATCAATTGCAGAAAAGGTAAGAGAGGAGCCTAGAGAACTATGACACTATCCCCACCACCACCTAGCATCATGTGCTCTTGTCAGTCTGGTAGGGGTGGGAATGGGAAAAGTTCTGCTGCCAAATAGAAAAGGGTAGTTTTGGGGGATGGGGGGGGGGGATAATGGTACTGGAGGGGTGGGGATAAATTAAATTATACTTACTGAAGAGAGTGTGGAGGGAGGGGTGGTGGCTAGAATACTGAGGGTGCTGCCCATCAGAAGGAAATGAGAAGAGTGAAAATGAAGCTGCCATTGGAAGAAGTGGTGGTTAGGGGAGAGTGTTGCATCAGTGGGTCAAGGGGTGGGAATGGAACAATACTGGTATTCCTGGTGGCCCAGTTTGCTGGATTGTTCCATCAAAATTGGGACTTTCAGTAAATATGGGAATTGGAGGGGGGACAATGCTGCTACCAGTATGCTGTGTTATTTGTTTAAGCCCTTACCAGCATTTGACGTACAGTATGTATGAATGTCATAATGTCAGCACAGGGGTATGGAACAGACTTGCTTGTTAAGCCCTCTCCATATTTGGCGGGTCCCCAGCCATTTAAAACTTCAGGCTTTTACTCACGGCACATAAACTTGTCGGATGTTACAAATCACATCATCAAGGCACTTTATTCTGCAGCACATCTCAGACACTCCATTTCTATGAGAGAATCTTCTGACAACCCCCTCCTTGTTCTGACCCAGTCCAGCCATGCAGAATGCTGGCAACTGGTGCTGAACCCTGTCCCCATTCAGAATTTTCTCTCTAACAGTCCCTTCTAAGGGCCCCTTTCTCTGTTCAGCAGTCCCTCAAACTGGTCACCTTTTATCACTGTTGTCATGCTCTCTTTCTCTCCTTTGTGTCTCTGTTGTCTCACTCTTTCCGCTTCATGTCCCATGCTCTGGTGTTCTTCTGTAGCACTTGTGAGGGTGAGGCTTCTGCAATTTGCTTTGGCCTGCCCTGTCTATTCACGGCAGATAGACAGGGATTCTCCTTTTGCTGTAACACAATTCTACTTCTTCTAATAACAATATTCAGAACAGAACTGAACTGAGGACTGACATGCTCCGCCTTATAACTGTGTAAACTTCTCTAACTCCTCCACTGTCAGCTCACTGATTGGCTGCTAGCCCGGCAGCAGTCTCCCCACTCTAAACTCAGTTTTCCCCTTCAAATAATAAAAACCCCCTAAGGACTTTCCTACAGTTCGTTTCAAAATTTTCACCCCTATGTTTTAACTTTTTCCTAACCATTGCTACCCCAACTATACATATTTACACTACTATACATAGGATGGCAAAAAGTCTTTTGACTCTCCCAGAAACCCAAAGGTCAGAATAGCTCTGACTAAAAGTAATCAAAGACTTGGCAACCCAGGGCAGGGAAACCTTGAAAATGGCGATTTAAGCATCACTTTTTACTGAAGCAGCAGCAACAATTTACTTTAAAATACTAAGCTGGAAACCCCTCTCAACTATTTCTGCACTCTCCATAACTCAAAATCTGATCCTATAGGTTCTAATCACAACCCTGGCAATTTACATAAACCCCCACAGCAAGGTAAAGTGGATTGTTGGCACTCAGGGCATACGGTTCACTAACCCCATGACTATGCACTTCATTGATTTAATAGTTTTTTTTTTGTTTGTATAAAAATGAATGTTAAGCCCTTACCAACATCCAACACTGTTTAACCCCTTAGAAGCCATGGCAAAGATGGCCTCAGTATTAAGGGGTTAAAACAATATTAAAATTTTATCCAAAAAAAATTATGGCAAATTGCGGGAATCCATCATTGTATGAGGGTCGGGTCCCCCCTCGGGGACATGCACCTTTTTTGGGGAAGGGGCCCCCCCAAAAGTAAAATCGCAGACGGAACGGGGCCATGCTTGTGCACGGTACTCCATTCTGTTCCATGGGAGTTCCCGTGCAGAGCCAGACACACCGCTCACCTATACGTGGAACTCCTCTAGAACAGAATGTAGAGTAACAAACAACACACCCAGCTTTCCCAGTCTGCCTGTTATTTTGGGGACCCCAAACCCAAGTAAATTTTAGGTCCCAGAGGTGGGAAAGTAATGGCACATCCTAGCAATATACCATCATTTTCTGTCATATTAAAACCCCTTTAAGTAATGAGAATTGCAATCTCTTGAAAAGAGTGCAGGATCAAACTGCAGTTCTAGAAATCACAGCTCACAGACCATGACCAGTGTTATGTTCTAATACAAAACCACAAACGTGATCCCCCCACATTTTTTTTAAATATTTCTTTTTATATTTTCATGGGACAAAACTGAAAAATAGACACTTTGATACAATTTAAAGTAGTCAGTGTACAGCTTAACAGTGCAAATTTGGTTTGCCCTCAAAATAACTCAACACACAGCCATCAATGTCTTAATAGCTGGCAACAAAAGTGAGTACACCTGTTAGTAAAAATGGAAAATTGTGCCCAAAGTGTCAATATTTTGATTGGCCACAAATTATTTTCCATCCTTAAAGGGCGTCTCACTAATTGATTAATCCTCCTCATCCGTTTTTTTGGTTTACTTTGAATTAGGGGCTGTTTACGGGTTCCACTGGGCTGCTTTAAATCAGGTCTGTACATAGAAACCATGCGGGTAGCCTATCAGGAAGATCAAACAGGTCGGAGCTATAGGACCCGGGGAGCTGATGAGCCCTAAAAGGGGGAAAAAGGAAATGGGTAGGACACTGTTAATGGAAATATATTGCAAAGGACTTTTTTTTGCAAGATCTTTAACAAAAAAAGCAATCCTTTAGCGAGACAACCCCTTTTAATCTCGGGGGCATGGGTTCACTAGAGCTTCATAGAGGGCCCACTGGATTCCCCGGTTATTTAAAGATTGGAAAGGGGAAAGGGGGGTTTTTTTACGACCCACAACCCCATGCCAGTAACGCCCAGCTACTTGCAATGGATCCTCATGATACAGTATCACATGGGTGTTCCCTTCTATATCAAACTAAGGGTTGGAGAGGACCTTTGGTATGCATCTTTGAAAGCAGCATTGTGGGAAGCCTATACAAGGCTTTTAGGGGCTACTGCTGTCAGGATATAAGGGGGGGAATTTGCTACAAAGTAACCCCCCAAAAATTTTCCCCCTTTAGGGGGGGCACCCAAAAAAGCAGCACAAAACCCGGGAGCCAGGATTAACTCTATTTCCCAAAATGCGTTGAGCTTGAGACGACAGTGACTTTAATTCCCCCCTGCACTCTGTTTTTAGGGGTGGGGGGGGCAGCAGGACAAACAAATGAAATCAACTGCAGCAAGAAACTACAAGATGCTTAGCTGACAATGCCAGACTGCAAGTAAGATCAGAATGAGGGGCCCAGGGAGGAAGAATACGGGCCTACTGCATACAAACAATGAATGCAGGTGACATGATACGATATCTTGCAACTTGCTAAGAGAAACAGCAGATTTTTTTTCAACAGCCAGTTTCCAACCCCGGGGTTTCTCCGGGTTGCCATGGGCCTCCCCAAACTGCACCTCTTTACAGGGCAAAGGGCTACTGCCACTTCCGGTTCAAAAGGACAAGTCTTTTTATGTTAATTTCAGTTTGTGGTGGTCTTTCACAGATGATTGGCAGCAAGGAGCATGTTGGGTAGTGATTGTTCACACATCAAAGAGCACAAAAAATAATAATTATAAACATACATCCCAAAAACAGCTTCCACATACAAACAACATGGGCGACATGTAGAAGGGGCTGCGCAATATTTTTTTTGCCCCGATATCAGGCGCGCCCCCTCATACATTTTTAAAAACTCCCCAACCTCTCTGG